>WBMV01006295.1:112421-158709 GCA_013396655.1 Campylorhamphus procurvoides | reverse complement strand
ATCCCTCCTCCACCCTCGGAGAAAGGCTCTCCCCTGGCATTTTATTTTCCCCGGAATGGGGAGTTTTGGGGAAACTCGGGCTTTGGCACGCTGCGTCTACGGTTTTTTTTCTCCTAATGAGGGATGACTTTCCCGTTTGTTTTAGCCGGTTTCCAAAACCATCACAGAGCCGTCTCCTTTATTTCCCCCTTCTGTGTTTCCCTCTGATATGAAAGAGACAGGAAAAGAGAGATTATTCTTTTTTTCCCCTCTTTGCTAGGAATAGAAGTTGGAAATGATACAGGGATGTGTCTGACTTTGGGGTATCCCTATGCTCTGCTCTTTCTTGACCACTTTTGTTCGCTTAGAGCCTGGGAACCCGTCCAGAGGGAGACGGCCGAGGGGGCGGGGCATGGCTCTGATTTCTTTGGGCTCACCAGGCACCTCTCCGATGGCGACACCCCATCCTGTCTCAGGGCAGGTGCTCCTTTGAAAGCCCCTGAACTTGCGAGGGTCCTGCCGTGCAGGGTAACTCAGCAAAAGTTTTGGGTTGTAAGGTGGAGCTCAGAAGTGGGGAAGGCATCCAAAGAAGTAGGAATGGGAGGGAAGAGAAGGACTCTTGCTGGGTGAGGAGGTGATACGCTGATCAGGTTTGCTGAGCATCAGCAGCTCCTGCCCACTGGGTCCCGCAACAGTGCAGGGAGCAGCGGGTGAGAGTGGCAGAGTGTGCAGTGCCTTGAGAAGCTGCACCTCTGGCAGCACAGTCTCCCACAGCAATACCAGGGTCACAGCGTAAGGCTGTCAGCTAGGCAAAACTTGTGCTTCCTGTTTGATTCTTTTGTCCCACAGGTGTCAAATCTCAGTTCAGGAAGGGATTTTAGTACATCCTTCAGTGGAGCAATGATAGTCATCACAGTGACAACAAAATCTTTCTAAATTTGGGCTGAGAAATGAAATGTCAAATGCCTCAATTATTTTACAGCAATGATGATAAATCATTGCTGTTCACTGCTTTTTCATCTAGCTCACCTACAAATAATCTACACGTGGCTGATCAGTGAGTTGCCTTTTTAAAAAAAAACTACAGGTGAAACTTTGTGTGGGGTTTGTCACTCCTGGCTGGGGCCGGGGTGGTCATTCAGGTTCATATGTGACTAATGGAAGTCTGGTGTCTCTAGCAAAAGCCTCGTGCATGCAGCCTTACTGAAAAATGGCATGTGAGGTTAAGACTGCTGTGTGCTGTCGTGGTTTTATTACACCGGTACATGAGTAATATTGTTGTTAAAGAGGTATCTGTGACCAAAGTGTTTCATCAGTGTAATATATTTCTGTTCCAGTGAAGCCTTTGTAATGTAGATGTGGCTTCAATATGTTGCATGGACTCAGCAGCTCTTTGAAACACAGAATTGCAAATCAGTCTCTGGGTCACGGAAAGCAAGGTACTGGCCAGCAGTTGGGAAGAATATAAATGCTAAGAAGCCCATGGATTTTTAAAGTTGTTGGTGGTCCTTATTTTACTTCAAACCCATATACATTTAGTCCCTCAGGCTCCTGCAGAAAGAAATGGCCAAGAGCTCTCCCATGTTTGTCCTTTCTTCTTGTATCTGTGATGAACTCAGTACCAGAAAGCACATACAGGTGTGTATAGCTCAGTTATCAGCCCAAAGACCTTGTGGTTACTCAGCTTTGTAAAATTACATTTTTCCTGCCTGTCCACTTCAAAAGCTCTTCTGTCAGAGTTTCATCACTCAGGAGATTTCTTGCTGTCAGTGTTTGAAAGTAGCACACTCCTTCCAGTCACTTTCTCTCAAAGTACCACTTCTTTTTTCCTTTTTACTCTTAATTACAATCAACAATTTCTAGACAGTGTCTCTGTAAAATCAATAATCCATTATATGAAACAGTCGTAGTTGGAAGCGTCACATTTTGGTTCTTTCTTGTTTCAGAGGGGAAGTTCTATTGTGTTTTTATTACAAGTCAAAAAAAGAAAATCAGCATTAAATATAGCAAAGTTAGTGGCTTCTTTTTACATTTTCAAACCAGTTTCAAACTGCTTCAGGCTGGAATGAGAACACAGCAGGTTTTGCTCATCCTCGTAAAAGACAAAGATTTGAATGCCAGGCATGACATCACTGTATTTGTGTGTGCGACATCTTCAGGTTTTATTCCTTTTTGCTTTGCTCTAACTTGGATCATCCTCAGAAATGCTATGTGGAGTCTCTTCTGGTTGGGATGTTTTGATGCGTGTCTAAGTTATTTTTTTGTGTGTCCATTTAAGGAATGAAAACATATACTGAAAATAAATCAAAATAGTATTTTAATTAGATTTTTTTCAGAAACAGTGTCACAGCTGAATTCCCTGAGATTTCAGTGTGGCTGACGGGTTTCAGTAAAGCTGCATTTATATTCTGTGTGGAATGTAATTGTAGTTTGACTTTCTTTCAAGTGCGAGGATAACTCAGCAAGTGTGTTCTTTCCCTAAAAGTTAGTGCAGTCTGCATGATGGCATCTGTTTGTATTGAAAGTAAGTAATAAAATAGGCACTAAAATAATCTGTAAAGGCTTTAACGTAAAGCCATTAAAATAATTGCTGCTCTTCTATCAAGGTGTGTTTACATGTGTCAGGTCAGCTGGAACTAATATTTGTGGTTAGTTTATTTTATCAATCCTTCACAAATAGATCTGAAGTTTTCTGGATGTCATGGTACAGTTCAGTCCCAGGGTAGCAGTAAATTTGTTTGGATTTTTTTTTTCTGAAAGTCAAAAGAATTGTTAATTTCCAGAATGTTCCAAATACTTTTCATACAGGGTAGTAGTATTTGAGAATTTGGTTGGCAAAAGTGTAACAAAATGAAAGTAAAATGAATTTGGCCCTTGGAAGATGAAGGGAAGAGAGTTCAATTCCATCCTTGTCTTACAGAAGCAGTTCAGAAATCACCTAGCCAGCCCTCCCTCCCTGAAACTGCCACGCCTTTGCAAATCAGAAGGGTTGTTTTGTTGATTGCTTTATTTAAAAAGAAATGCACTTGAGATTGTGGCAAGAAATGTTGTGAGTTTGGATATAAGATGATGTAGTTGGTATGGTTTTCTCAGAACCATGAGACCCTAAACTGATTTCTAAAGTGAAAACTGAATTTTTCATAAGCTGAGTTTATGTGGAATGACCAGTATTGTGAGTCTGCTGGTGAAACCAGGAGATCCAGTGACACTGAGAGAGAGGTGTGAAGTGATTTTGTGTATTTAGCACTGAAGAAGCCTCAGATGGCTGTTTTTTGTTAGCGAGCAGAGAGAGAATAACACAGACAAGGAGAAGAGGTTTAGGTGTTGTTAACCAGGAGGGGACTTTAAAAAAGTTCTCCTGCGGGGATTTATTCTGATAACTGAGGGGATGGATTATGGTGCAAGATCGCCTTGAATTCATGGATGAGACTGCAAATACCCAAGCTGACCTGCAGTGGGGCAGTGCCCCGAGTGGGACTGGTGATGGGGAGGCTCTGTCAGTGCTTGACAGAGGGGAGCATCTGCCATCTGGAGGGCCAGCAGAGAGGGGAGGAAGGGTCCAGAAGCAAATGGGGAAGAAGGTGATCCGTAACACCTACATGGTTAGAAATCACACATCAGGAGCAGAAGGGTGTGAGATTTCAGCGAGTTTTGACAACCTTTTGTGAACTGTCCAGGTATGCAGCTACGTGCTGAGCAGTGAAAGCAGGGCAAGGGTGAGGCACTTTGGCAACAACCCTCCTCAGCTACATCTGCAGTTTGTATCTTCTCCAGATTATTGTCCAGAGGGACCTGATCTGACTAAGTAAAGCCTGGTCATCACTTGCTTGCCTCTCAAATTAACTTTCACAGACATTTTGAGAGGAATTTGCAGATCCCCTCACCTCTACCCACATAGACTACAGGTTAAATGGGGCCATTGGTCATGCTCAGCCTTGGGCTCAGTTTCCATCTGTGTGGTTCACAAGCTCTGAAATAATGTAATCTTTTCTGTCTTGTGCTGCCCTTTGTCTTGCAGCTGGGGGAAAGCTGCTGGCTGCCCAGCTCTTGGGGCTGAGGGTTGAAAGGGACCTTTAAAGCTCATCCAGCATTGCCCGTGATGAAGAGAGACATCTTGCACTAGACCGCATTGCTCTGTCCAGCCTGACCTTGAACTCTTGCAGACATGAAGCATCCATATCTTTGATGAGCAAAGTTATGAGCTGTTCCACTGCCTCACCACCCTGATTGTAAAAATTTTTTTCCTTATGTCCAATCGAAACCTACACTCTTTCAGTTTAAAACTGTTGCTCCTTGTCTCAACCCTGTAGGCTTTGGTAAAAAATAAGCATGCATGTATTTCAGACTACTTCATATCTCATTGCACAGGGTACCCAGAGCCTTGAAACACACAAGCATTTTGGTTGGGCCAGCATCCTACGGCCACATCAAGAACTTTCTCCATGGGTGAATGTGCTGATTGTGGATTTGCCCTCCCAACCCTGTCTCAATAAGCGACATTGGCAAAAATTCCCCTTTGCTTTTCTACTTGTGGGTTTGCCAGCACAGCTGCATCAGTGACATGTCTTGCCCTGGGCTGATACAGCTGGTAAACCTTATTGGTACAGCCCTGACATGAGATGTGCCTGTTGTCATCTGTGTGTTCGGCTCTTGTTGTCTGCACATCAGCCCTCCTCTCTGGGAAACCTTCATTACTGCTGGAGTTAAGCCCAAGTTAAGCCCAGAGCTCTCTGCAGGTGCAGGCAGTGGAGCCTCTGGGTCACAGGAGCGGGTGCATCCTGGCCCAAACACAAGTGGCTCTGTGCACGTCAGGGAGTTTTCTCCAGACTGGTATTACCTGATACCAGTGTAGTTCAGTTCATTTGGAAAACTCTTCCAGAACCTGAAATTCATCTTCTGCCCTGGAAAAAAGTTGCAAGAAGAAAAGCAAAGGTATTTGTCTTGTCTTAGTTCACTGAGCAAACCCTTAGCTTTGGGTTTGCACAGAAACAGCCCTCTGCTTCTCTCCCTTCTTTCTTAAGTGAGATACAGAGATGCATCTCTCTAGAATTATTTTTTAACCTGCAGCATTTCCATGCTGTGATTGACAGTGTGGTCCCAGCTGGCACCAATGGAAGGAATGATTAATTTCATGTGAGCACTGGGAGGGGTGGGATAGGAATTTCTTGCCCCATCGCAGGCCTGAAATCTTGGTGTTTCCTTCCCTTTTTGTTTTTCTCCCATTCTTCCTGTCCTGACCTTATTTCCCCTCCTAAATATTTTTTTAAAACTCACAGCCTCAAATTACCTGTGGATTGTGGCTTCTCTTTTGTAGTTAATTGTCTTGTTCCCACAGTTTTCTAAAAAGTGTTAAAACTGCATATTTCACTCGCTGGAGCTTAAAACAAACAAACAAAAACCAACAAACAATCAAACGGAAAAGGATTTTCTCTCTTTTTTGAGTCAATGACCAGAACTAAGGAAGCCTCAACTTCAGTGTTATTTAACTTCTTGTTCAGTGTGATGAGTAGAGACATCCTGCGAGCAAAACTGTATAGGGAACAATGTGAATCCTTTCTTTCTAAACAGTATCTTGTTATTTGTGGTTTGGGGTTTTGTTTAATAACATCCAAAAAAAAGCAGGTCCTGAGCTACTGCTGAAGGCAGCCTCAGAGGGGCTTAATAAAATACCAGTATTTCTCAAGAACTCTGTGCCCCTTCCTTTGCCTCCAGTGCATGTGTTCCTTATTCTCATTCTTAGTTTGGGACTTTTTTTTTTCTTTCTCAACCTAATTTCATGCTGGTTACTTTCAGTTACTTAATGTTACCCTTCACTTAGATAGCAGAAGTGGAAAAATACCTGTTCTTTTTTTAAAAATCTTATTTTCAAGAAGAAAATCCAGGAGGATACCAGTTGGAGGTGGTTAAGTTTTGTAGGATTTCAAAGAGTGTTGGCATGGAGGCCTGGGAAGTGATGCTGGGAGGTTTTGCCTCCTCTCATGCCAGTAGAATCCAGTATGAAGCAGACAGCGCCAGCGTTCCCGAGTTTTGCTGCCGGGCAGGCAGAGCACTGCTGATTCACTTTCACACAAAATGAAGGAAGGTCCTGGTGGTTCTGGCCTGAAGTGTTTTTGAGGATATGCCTTGCCTGCCCCTCTTCCTGCAACCCACCTCAAAAGCAAATATGTTTTGTTGTGGAGAGTTTTTTTCAGCATCCTCTTGAGCACAAACTATCAGGCACCACAGGGAGTTTTTCCTTGTCTTTTGTCTCTCCAGAAACTGATTTATTTAAATGATATGCTGGGAGCACACTGCTTTTACAGGCTTTGGTGCATGTTGTTTTCTGGGCTTCAGTACAGTTTCCTTGAAAATTGTGAAACATAAGGTTATCCCAGAGAATCACAGTTTTCCCTGAAGCTGTTTTTTTCTGCATTTTCCCAAAGAGATTCACCTTCCTGGTCTTCTGATAAGAGTGGCATTGGGTCAGACCTATTTATTTCCATGTGATTGAAAGGTGTGGAAGTTGTTTGAGTGTTCGGCTCCCTCCTGGGGAGAGCACTTGGCTGCCTGGCTAGAAGTCCACCTGACTGTCACTGTTCCCACCCACGGGACTGCTACACGAACGCCCTCCTTTTGCTCAGCCACAGGTAGTTGTAGTCCTTTATCACTCATTCATTTACCACCTGGCATTCCCATGTCATCTCTTGCAGCCTGTCACAGTTATGCTGCTTTTCATTATTGTCATGTAGTACTTGGTACCAGGAGGAGTCATGACCTTGTGGCTGCAGATTTTTGGGGTCTGTTCATCATCTCTCAGGACTTGGCAGACAGACAGTCTCTTTTGGGAGACAGAAGCCCTTTTAACCGGGACTTTGACCTAAGGCACAGGTCCTCTGAACCTGTGCTCAGTTATGACCACCCTGCTGGGAAGGTGCCGACTCCACTGTGTTATCATTTTGAGGGCTAAGTTTAGTTTTCTTTGTGAAGCCAGCAGTGATAACGATGCTGACGAAGCCTCAGGGCGTTTTCAAACCAGGGAAAGTACCTGGGGTTGCTGCATGGGGGAGTCGGCAAATGCGGCAAATGCGTCAGAGTTCCTGACACACCCAGTGGAGGTTGTTGAGTGCAGGGGCTGGTGTCCACTGAGGAACAGCAGGATTTTTCCCAACTGCTGTGGGTTGGAAGTTCCCAGGTACAAATGGTGATGAATAAATTCAAGAGGAAAGTGCTGCCTTAGGAAGCCTTTGCTTCCCTCTGTGTGTCTGGGATTCTTCAGCATAAGAGGGGAATCAGCTCCACATGTGTTGTAAAACAAATAGAGTGACAAGGAAGGATGATGTGTTTGGAGGGATGATGTGTTTTCTTAACTGCTTTTAAATTGGCATCTTCTCTTCCTTTAGAGTTAGAGCATCCTCACGATTTTACTGTTGCTAAAACAGTTTTCACAGGATGCTCTTCCTCTACGTATCTGCCGGCATCTCGTCTGTGTGCCTGGTGGTACTGTGAAAGGAATGAGGTGTTTGGGAAATACTGCTCGAGGTGAACACAAGTTTCAAAATCCACAGTTAACCAGATACAGAAAAAAAAAATGTTTGTTCTCTGTGAAGGAATTTGCTTTCAACCCTAAATATGCTTGTAGTGCCTTAAATTGTGTTTGCCTGTCCTGTTTTCCTGGATCCTAGCCTTATCTGTAAGTGCCTTACTTTCATGTTTTATCTTATTTTTACGCGTTTACTCTCTGTGTGATGGTCCAGAGGAGCATGCGAACACAGGGTGCATGTCCAAGCCAGGAGAGGAGTGTCACAATATATTATTTATGCTGAAAAGAGCTTGTACATAGGGATGATTTTAACTCCAGCCCATCTCATCTCCAGCAGCAAATCAGAGCACTGACTTGAATTTAAAGTTAATCTCCTGAAAACTGTACTCCTTTTTGCTTGCTCTCTTCTTCCTTCTTGGCGAGCAGTGGATGGTCTTGTTCTCACCACAAAGGGTGAGTGCTCTCAGCCTCGGATTCTACAGCCCTAGGGTGCACATGGTGACTGGGCACCTGACACCCTTTGCCCAGTTCCCTGCTGAGCGCTCTGCAACTCTCTCACAAAACTTCTAGGGGACATAAATATAGGGCTCTTTTAAAAGAAAAAAAAAAAAGGCCACAAGTCGCTGTCTATTCCCAGTTTAGAAGGAAATACATTGTTGAGCGCATGTTTTGCATTTTGAATTTCTTTCTGGTATCCTCATCCTTCCCCTCTTCCTCTACCTGCCTGTTCCCACCCTGCTATCCCTTCAGAGTACTCCATCTGCATCCCAACAGGGAGCCTGCTGTGGAAGAGTGCTCGCAGGACAAGCAAGGCACCTTTCCATCTGCAGGGAAAGCACTGTTGTGATGTTTGATGGAATAAGGGATCTGCTTTGAAACTGAATGTGAAGCACTCCATGAAGAGCATGTGAGATACTTTGCAAGGAGATATTGGGAATTTAACACAAGTGTTCCTGCATCCCAAAATGGGTGGTGATGTAAACAGTATGTGTTACTGTATAGCAAAGGATTTGTGACTGTTTGCAGGCTGCTTTACTTACAGAAGGTAGGAGACAGCAAAAGGGGGTGGTGATTACCACCCGGGCTCTGCCATGCTTTGAACTTCTAGATATTTTGTGTGCAGCGATATGAGATGTAGTTTGTTGCATTTTGGACATGGTGTATTTCCACAGGAAAGCTAAATTTGTACCTGAGTCTTCTCACTGTATTGATTTCTGCAGCCAAGATTTGAATTTGATCCTCTTTTTCAGTTAACTGCCTTGGTCTTGGGGCGTCCTTTTCTATTTGCCTCTCACTGGTACAAGCATTAGGACCACTTAAGACTGGCTTGTGTTTTCATCTACCATGCTTTAGTTATTTTATTTCATTTTTCAATCTGCCTGTAGTTTGTTCATCCTTCTGTGTGTAGGGGGTTTATTTGTTCCTTGGCACTCTTGTCCTGACCCTTTTACTGACTCTCAGGATGCTGCATGTTGCAAGGTCACTGTTTGGTCTGTGCATCGAGGCCCTGCTGTAGCATCTTTCCAGGAGTTCACATGCAGAGCTTCTGGCACAGGTTGACTGACAGACCCTTCTGCTCAAATTTGTGGATTCTGGTCTGCGCAGCAGCTCAGAAAGACTGTGATTTGCTACCCTTTTTTATTGGTCTTTCACAACCTACAGACATTCATTTTAAAACGCTCTTCACGTTTTGCTCTGGCCACTTGGCTTGTTTGGGGTTGCAGCTTGACTAATTTTTGGCTATTGCGTGAATGGCCCTTGTCCCTTTGCTGTGTTGTAAATTCAATAATAAGTACTCAAAGGGTTGGAAACAGGAAATTTAAGACACACTTACCACTGACAGTTTTACTTTGTAGGTAGAGGACAAGGTAAAAGTAACAATTTTTTTTTTCTGTTTTAAATGAAACAGGCATCTAATAGGAGTTTGATTAAGAAACATTTGAGATTGGATAGGATTTCTTGGTCATTAAACTTTTTAACTTGTCCAAGGTTTTAAAATAGCCATTCTTAAATTATGTAAAATAAATGGTATGAGAGTACGGAACAGCTCAAGGCACATCTGGATTTGGCACTGTTCTTAGTATGTTAATTTTCATCCTTAATGTGATTTAAATAGTTCAAGGTATTTAGGTCTTTAAATCAAGGTTTATAACAACTTTAAGATGCTTCCTACTTAAAGTATGAAGGAGCATTAAATGCTGTGGGTTTTTAAAAGAAGCACTATTGGTAATTATGTACTTTATTATTAAGTCTGAGGAGTAATTTTTTTTCCAAAGCATGTTTGGCAAATGGTATTTTTTAATCAAATTACAGAATAAAATAATTACTTGAAATTTAACACAATAAATTTCTTTTATAGGTCTTACTACTGTAAAGATCTACTTAGGTCACCTTGATCTGCATTGAAAGTAGCAGGCAGAGTCTTGTTGGAAAGTGGGTAAAGCCAAGGACCAGGTTTGTTAAAACCAGGGGGCAATTTTCCCAGGAGGTGCTTTTAGGAAACCTACTACTTAGGTGACAGTAGGGTGTTGATAGGAAATTTTTTGTCTCTTTGGTGAAAAGTTGCAGATAGATTAGACAAATCGTAGTTAATTATTTAACAGAGGGCCCAGTGCTGCAGTTGCCTTTGACTCCTGTACTATTAAACAGCTCTGATTTGGAGGGTAGAATTAAGACTGTAACTTTGAAATTAAGCTTTTCCCCTTCCCACTGAATGCAATGCTCATGACTGCCAGCTCTGAATGTCTGGAACAGATAACTTTTGCATTCTGTGCTAAGGACACTTACATAAAAGGGAGATACTGAGATTGAATACAAACCCCACTCAGTTTGCTGTGGGAGAAGATGTGCCTGTGCTGCCCCTGTCCATCTGGGGGTCTTCAGGGAGCCTCTCTGTTACCCATCCTCTATTTTTGTGCAGACTCCTATCAGAAGACCACAGAAAAAGCTTAATCTGTGACAAGCCAGATGTGATGTGAGCTGAAATCCAGGAAACTGATTATTTCTGGGGCCAGCAGGACCAGTGCAAACAGCTTTTAGTGCATTTGACTTGTGAGATTGAATTCCTGTCTGCAGTGGAAAGAGGGGTCAGACTAACCACCCTCCACAGCACTGGTGATGAGGATCTCTCCTCTACACCCTGTCTGTTTTCATTAGACCAGTAGAAAGTTACTGGCAATGTCAGTTCAGGGGTATGAAAGAGTAAGTACAGCAAAAATACTTTTTCAGCTGAGTCCTCTCTGCATATGAGGCTGAAATCACAAAAACTGTTCTTTGAATTTGGCTGCCTAATTGTATTGTGAATTTGGCTTTCAAGGTGCAGCTTTGAACAAGTGGTTGAGACCTTTCAAAGACCCAAGTCTCCACTCTTGGCATTGTTACATATGTATGACTACAGGGTGCACACACACAGCTGCACGTAGGCATTGCATGGTCCTACCTGGGTAAGTGTTTGGAACATTGCACTTGTGTTTAAGAACAATGCAGCACTGAGGCCTCACTCCCACAGATGTGCCCAGAGCATCAGGACAGTCAGTTCAGACCATTTGTAGCAGTCTCCATCCCTGCTGGGTGCCAGCAGCAGGGCAGGGGGGCTTGCATGCAGTTCAGCTGGAGGTCCTGTGATCAGCTCCTAGATCTTGCCACGATGGGGAGAATTTGAGGGAAGGATCAAGCCATACTTGTGCATTATCACATTGTAGTGAATGGGCAAACACTACTGTTCTCATCTTGTCTTTACCACTGAGATCGCCAGCAGCTGCTTCATTAACTATTAATGGCCTGCTCATTAATGCTGTAAAAGGCTAGGACCAATCTTGCAAATTTTCTGGATTCTTCCCCATAAATATTTATGACTTGCTCGCTGTGCAAAAGGGCAAGAGCAACAGCAGAGAACATGCCTCCAAGTTTTGTTGGGCATTATTAAAGAGCTCATGAATATGAAGAAGCTGGCGGCTTCTGTCTGTTGTTTGGCTTTGCAAGCTAGCGCTGCACATCTGGCTCCAGGGGTCGAGTGGGCTGGTGGTTTGCTAAAGCATTGGTGGCAGAATCTTGGATGCTTTATTGATGATCTGTAGTTCCTGTAGTGCCTTCCTTTGCATCCTCTATACAAGCACTGAGGTGCAATTGATATCTCCAGGGAAGGTTTTATTACTCTTTTTTAAGAAATGGGGAATCTGAGGCACAAAAGTTGAACAGTTTGACTGGAGCCGAGCAATAGAAAGCCAGCAGAGGATGGAAATGTTTTACATGGCACTATAATGCTACTTTTTGGTTAGTGTGAAAGAGAGGGACAGTCACTAAGCCTCATCTGAAGCCTTTGCTACAAGTCATTCCCATCCCATTCCAAACAGAGCTCCTACATGATTGCAAAGAGCAGCATGAAGTAGTGCTTTCCCTGGAAAGGTGCCAGTTGTTTTAGCTTCCTCTGGTACAGAGAAGGAGCAGGGAAGCCATTTTTCCCCTCCATCCAGATTTTGGAGCTAAAATTGTGTACTTCTTGTCTCTTATAGCTACTGGCAGTAAAGAGTCTGTCCACTAAATCCCAACTGCAGCTTGGATGGTGGTGAACCAGACAGATTAAAATCTGTATTTCTTTCACACAGCCATCTGTGGAGTGAGCACTAGTGCAAATCCATGTGGGAGGCATTTTTTTGTAAAATAGGGATATATGCTTTGAAGAAAACAGGTATGACTCCAGGAGTGAGGACTGATCTGTACAATGTTGAACATCTTTTCCATATGCAGATGGCCTTCAGAGTAAAAAACCTCCTCTGTGTTTGGAAGATGTAGGGTGTGTCAGGAATAACCAGCCTGTTTGAGCTTCTGAGCTTGCATGCAGTGCCCAAGTTGAGCCAAGTGGCAAAATAAATCCATATCAGAAACATTCCCTGGTACAACTTTCTCATTGTTTCTTACAGAGTGTGAATATTTTATCCCGCATTATATCAGATTGCAAGGGGAATGCTTGGTTTCTCTCCCGGAGTCATTCCTTTTAGTTGCTGGAGCTAAGTTACAGTGGAACCAGGGTAGAATTTCAAAGCCCTTTGCTGTAGCAGGGTTTATCTTTACAGCTTGATTTCACACTGCTGTGACGAGATGAATGTGGTAGCCACAACTTAGTGATAGAACGTGGTCATGTTGTGCCCCATATGACCGCAGCAGACGCTGGTGGGACTCCATTGTCACGTTGATCTCCAGGAATATTCCAGCAGCATACTGAATGTCATCTGGTTTTGCCCCCAAAACTACAATAAATCTCTGGAGACTTCTGGGACTCTGCTGCTACAAGAATACCATCCAAATCTTGAGTGACACATGCCAGTCTTTATTGAAGCAGAAAAGGATAAACACAAGAATTGAGTCCCTGTCTGTTGACTGGTGCAGCTCTTCCAGAGACAGATGCAGTGGAGGCTGCAGAGCACATCACTGGTATTTTTTAGTTACCAGTGATGGTTTTACCTCTCCATCTGTAGAGCTGCTTTCTTCTTTGTGGAAGGTCTGGCCCTCATTTCAGCAACAGCACAAAGCTCAGCCTAAATTTTGGGATCCCTTTCCTCACTTCTGCTTTGCTGGTTAAGAGAAGTCTGCTACCCAAAACAGACCCTGTTCCTCCTCTCCGAATTTGAGGTTGAGTCACAGGTGAGAGATATTGTAAAATCTCTGTTCCTAAGCAGGGAGAAGATCAGTGCAATTCAAAATGTTGGGGGCCGTGTCTTATCTATGCCAGAGGCATCAGTGATCAAGTATCAATTATATGAGAAAACACAGCCATAATTAACAATTTCAGTAAGTAGAAACTTACCGTATCCCATAAAATAACTGGAAAAAGGAAGGGTTCTCTGTCAAAACATCAACTTTCAGTTCTTGGTATCATAATGTGAACTAAATCAGTGGCTGGCAGCAGAGAAATTCCAGATGTGTCTTCTGCATGATGCTCAGCTGTGAGTTACATTACCAAGGAAGAAACATGTCTGTCTGCAGTCTTGTGCAGATTCCTGATTTCAACACTCTCAGACTGAGAACTGGACCGTGCTTTAGAGGATGCTCTATCCCATTATTCATTTTCCTTTTCTGGCAGTGTAGTCATGTCTTGTCAAGATAAACATGATTGTCCACATTCATGAATAGTGATTTGTAAAGTCTAGCCCTTAAGGTGATGTCTTGATATCTAGGTGATCCATGGGATACTAGTGCTTCCTTTTGGGTCTCCAGCATTTTTGAAAGAAACAAGCTGTTCATTAGCTCTATCTGTGTTTGCTTGCATCCTCAGGGGCCATGCACAGGATTAGAAGTGTTCAGCTTAAATTTTCATGTGCATTTAGGTTGGTGGGTACTTGAGCCAGCAGCCACTTTGGTTCATAGTAAGTTCTGATTCAGGAAAATGTTATCCAAGCCTAAAATTAAGAGGAAAAAAGGTGAAAACTGGCTCATGGGCAGAAATGGGGGAACAAATCAGCCAGCCAAATAAAATGGCTCCTGGTTGAGTTTGAGATGAAGCTGTCCTGGGACACCTGCTAAACCTGGCCTTTTCAGAAAAGTTTAATTGTCCGTTGAGGTGCATTAGTTTCTCATTTTTTGCCACTGGTGCTGTATATGCATTGTGTTTACCTTGGCTTAAGGAGTACAAACTGGCCTTTTGACTGCCCTGCTCATGTAGGTGGGTTCTTCTGCACTAACATGACATGACAGAGCCCAATACAGTGCTCATCTAGAGTTTGTGTATCAATGAAAACTGTCTTGTCAGGGTTTTTATAAAACCTTTTATTTCAAGGCATCAGCTTCTTGGATCTTACTTGACAGCATCTGATGGTCCCTGCCTCCAGTGGACTGAGCAACTCTGGAAAGGCACAAAGACTTGATTTTACATTACAACACAGGCTGTACTGTATGCTGGGAAGTTAGCTCACATCCCACCTTCTGCTGAAAATAGGTTGGGGTTAAGCCATGCCTACACTACAGACTTCCGCCAGCAAAGCTGTACTGGCCAAACACATGGAGAGGTGCAATCCCTGAGTGATGTGGCTGTGCTGGCACAGCCCCGAGGCACAGCGTGGGTGCACTGGGGAAGCCACCCCTTTTCTGGCCTGTGAGGGACTCGTGTTGGGCTCTCGTAGACCAGGGCTCTGCCATGACAGCCCTGTCTGCCATGTAGCATTTTGATTAGGTTACATGGGTGTTCATCTGCTGCTGGAGTGCTTCTGGGGTCTTGGTGCCTGTAAAATTTTAAAGGTGTGTTTTCAAAAACTCCTCAGTAAAACAGAGGTGAAAGGTGCATTTTAATGTTGCAGGTCCACTTCATCATCCTCCTTTGCCAGTTAGTTCTGGTGTTCCCACTGTGCTCCAGAGCAGGGCATGGTGACTGTTATTCTAGCTATGTGCCATCCAATGCTGGATAATGTTGCAAGATCCAAAAATAAAAAGTGGAAAAATATGCAGACAGAGGAATCAAGGCACAATTTTATCTCTTGGGCAGAACAACCCCCTTCCCTCTTCCTACCACAGCTTCACCCTCGGAATCTTGAAAGACAGATAACTGTTGGATTTTTACTACCTACTCCGTCTTCCACACCAGCTTTTAATCCTTGACTCCCTTCAAGAGATTATGTTGTTACACTGCTACTACAGGTCCTTTGATAAAATACTACTCTTCTCTTGCTCCCTAGTGTTTTTAGAGTTACACATTTGTTTGCTTGAGGAAAACACCTCAAGGTTATCCCCAGCCTCACTGGAGAAGCAGAGAAGAGAGTGGTTTATTGGTGTTATTTAATCTCGTCTTTCTTCAAGTACAAGCACCTTGTATCCTCTTGGGTATTTTCCATGCCAATATTTGTGATACAGAAAAGTTTAGTTACAAGAATTAAGTGAAGAAGCTCTGAGGAATAAAAATGGTTTACACAAGGTCAGACAAGAAATTAAAACCTCCTTTCCCATAGCCTGACTGGGACTGTACCTCTCCTTTTCTTTTGGTGCACCCGTGTCCCTGGGTTACGAGTTGCTTCTTGAATGGTTCAGCTTCTCAATACAGTATAGGACCACTGATTTCCAGACAAGTCCCTAAGTGTGTGCCAGCTGAGTCCCACTGAAAGCAAAGGCCATGTCAGACCTGCAAACTCCTATTTATCTATTTGCTTGTATGCTGAAGGTATTTACTGCCTTTGGCAAAGCTTGGGCAATAACTTGATCTGTTGGAATTACCCAGTTAAGTCTCAGATAGAATAAAAGTCTGTTGTGATGATTTTCAACAAGAAATCATGAAGATCCCCAACATGGCCTCCATTAGGAATGAGAGTTTGACTTGAAACTGATACATGGGAAGTCTGTGATTTCAGCTTGGTTTTCTCCCAAAATAAGAGTGGGAAGTGTCTCATCCTTTGTAGCAGTCTTTACCACGCCCCTCCTTCCAGTGAAACCTGATATTTTTTCTTTCTGCAAAGGGGACATAGAAATTTATTTGCTAGAGCAGGATCCCCATTTAAGATGCAGACATGCTATGAAGAAGCTGAGCTTGAAGTGTTACTGTTCTGCAGCAAGTTTCATATATGTATATATGTGTATGTATGTATATACATGTACATGCCAGTAGGAACGCAGCCTTGGAACAACTTCCAAGGGCATGAAGCTCTCACATTTAGCCTATTCTGGCAGATAACAGAAGATGCAACCTCAGTATCATTTCTGCTTCTCATTCCCCCTATTCCACACTCTCCCTGCAGCCACGAAATCACAGTTATTGTAGGAATTCACGCTGGTGTCCCAGTGTTCAAAAACAACACTTACTATTTTTTCTGTTACTTGGATTTTGGTTTTGGTTGTTTTGGGAGCAGAATGCTAAAGACAAATAAACAAATCAATAAGCAAAGCATTTAAATGACTCTGCAGTCATTATAACTAATATCAGGTAAAGGAATGCAAACAGGCCAGTCTATGGCTTCATGCCTTTAGCTCCTATCCCTCTGTTTTGTTTTTAATTTTGAGCACAGGAAGGGGCCAGTATGTGACCATATGCTTACAAAATGCTAGTAACACATACCTTCCAAACAATGTTGTCATAGTAATGATATGTCATGTATGTGTCACATTTTGTCATGCGATGAATATGCCTGGCTGACTCCAAACCTTACTGGAATTCCTTCTCGTGTTCCTCTGCACCGGTAATAATAATTGTTTCCAAACTGCTTCTTGCTTCCATTCTGAATAAATTGGATTTCATTTCATTTGCTGCCAGGAATTTCGTACCCTGGGAAATCTGCAAGGGTATTGCAGGGAAAGTGTTAAGCATGTGCTTAAGTATCATTGATATTGATCAGATTAAGTTTGCTCCTAAACCTTAGGAGCTATCGCCTCTTTCCAAGCATTGGCCTTACTGGAGGGTTCTAAAAGATGGAGAGTTGCTCTCAACTTGCAAGGCCCTAAATATGGAATTGCACCTGGAGGGAAGGAATAGTCAGCAGAAGCTGATGCTGATATTGCTGTGAACATTATCTTGGTCATACCTTTTCATTTTGCAAAGATAACGTCCTTTCAGTGTGATCTAAGATTCTTCCAGTTTTCAGATGTTCAGGGTTTCCCCCTCCCCTCCTTGTGATTTGTTTTCCCTTATTTTTCTTGTCATGTAATCGCCTTTGCAGGTTTAACAAGGTTTTGAAGTTAACACTAGTTTGAGGCAGTGATATCTAGGCCAAAGAGGTTCACACCTCTTTGGTGTGAGTGAGTTCTTGTGATGTTTGTGGAGGGAGGTCTTGTGATGAGAATGTGGAGGAGCAGAGACTCCGGTCTCCTAGGTCCAGATTTGGTATCTGTGGCTTTCCCTCCTGTGAGCCTTTGGCAAATGAGAGATTAATGCAGGCTCCATATAATGATCTTTAAAATAGATATCCCTTGGGAAGAGTATAGATTAATTAACATTTCAGAGTCACTTTGAGTTCCTTTGATAGGTGTTACAGAAATGTAAAAGCATTTTTTTTTCCTTGCTAGACATAGGCTGTCTAAAGGATGAATTTTAATGATGTTGGTTTACCTACTAAGTGTTCTTTTTCAATAGAAAGACTATTTAGCTTCCTTTGTATATACCAATACAGTGGTTTACTGCCAATTTAAGCCAAATAAAATATACAGTGTCTGGACCAAGACTGGATTTGGTACCTTCACATCATGAAAGCTCATGCTGATAATTTGCCAGTAGCCTCAGGTCTTTGATAGTAATTTGCCAGATGCTATACTGAACCTAATTTGCATCTCTATTTACATAAATGCTTTAATTAAAATTATATGCACCAAACAGAGATAGATGAACAACACTACCTGCTATTTGTTTACATTACCTGACAATAACACCCTGCATTGGCTGCTTCTTGCTGATTGTATGACTTGACAAGACTGTTTGAGGTGCAGACTAGAAACCTGACAGGTTTCTAGTTAGACTCTGTTGCAAACTGCTGAGGAGCAATGTTAAGCTTTCAGGACAAAATTCTGCCTTTATTTTAGCAGCAGAGAAGATCTGAGCAATTTGATTTAAGGGGTCAAATTCGGTCCTATTCAATCCTAAAGCTCTAGCTTTAGGGTAGTTCTGTGCAGTCTGGATTTATAGTTCTTGCACACAATACCTGCTTTGTCACACATCCAAAATGTGAAACCCCACTGAGGACAGTAGAAAACTTTTTAAATACAGCTTCCATCAAGAGAAAATTTCTGAGTGCTGCTCATCTTTGAACAGAATATTACAGAGCTCCTAGTAGGGCAGAGTGCTCTAAGGGATTTTGGGGCGCAAATGGGGTCCTGATTGTTTCAATGGGACATGTGAGAGTGTATGGCTGAGTTTGGATAGAGACAGTGAAGACTGAAGATCTGTTTTTTGCTTAGACTACACATTTTGTCTGGAAAAGACAACCATATAAGTACAAATTAAATCCAAACTGTGCAGTTTGCATTTGGACAGTGGAGGATGTTCTGGTTGATGTTGCTGTGCTGCTTCCTAGATTTTCAGAAGTTGTCACAGTGTCACAAAGGAAAGAAATCAAGTGGCAGAGTTATGACTGATTTCACAGACTGCTTTGAAGATACAGGAAGGACAGGGTAAAGACAGCCGTAACTACGCTGCCTGGGATTGGCAGGTTGATAAACTTTGTTTAAAGTTATTTCCCTTAACTTCCATTACAGGAGATAATTCAGAGCTGTTTCCTTCACTGAGGGTCACGTGTATGTAAAGGACTGGAACTAAGGTCTGTTTTAATAAGAATTAATGCATAATTAAAGGTCTTTTCCAACCCAAACTATTCTATGATTCTGTATAAATCTGAGCATTACCAGTCACTTTCTCCAGTGACATCTATTTGCCTGTAATCATTTCTGAATCTAGTTTCAGAGAGTCCATTCAGTTTCAGCATATTCGTACATTAACCTTCATACATTAACCTGTTTGCCTGGAAGCTGTGTTGAAGATGATGAACTGTCCCCCATATTACAACCTGCTGTGGGACGGATGGCCAAAACCTGTCTATTGAAGCCCACCTGAAAGAGCGCAGGCACCAAAGCATCTACATCTGTGGCAGTGTCCCAGATATTTAAATTAGGAGGTGTTAGTAAGTGGGCTGGAATGCACGTTTGAGCATATGGGATGAGTGGCAGTACAGGGTGATGGTGTCGATGAAAGCTGGAGCCCACCCTGCTCCCACGGGCCCTTGGCCTGGTACCGGAATGGCAGGTACTGACGATGGCTGGGGTGATTCACTGCCAGGGGCAGCCTCTGCCAGCAGCTGGAGTCTGGCTGGGTTTGTAGCCAGGCAGCACTTTGCACTGCTGGAGTGTGATGGTCTCAGTTGAGTAATGGGCATGGCAAAGCCAGGTTTGCGGTCTTGCAAAGCCACAGCCTTAATTTAAACTGACAAAATGTGAAGAAATCCAAACTATTTGTCTTGCTTTGCCTTATCTATAATAAGAGGATGAATACACTTTCTGTATTAAATTCATTATGGCTTGGGGGTGCTCTGATACTTGAGAGGAAGGTGGGAAAGGCAACTGAAGGGAAGCAGTCCTTGTTGCCCCTGATGTGAGGGGGAGGAGGGGAAGGTACTTCAGGGTAAGGTGAGCGGATGAAGGAGAGGGCCTGGGATGTGGCACAGAGGAAAAAAAACATTCCCCCAGGGGAAGTGTCCTGTTTGGGTGGGATATTTGTGTTACTGTCTCCTCTGCAGTTGCCTTCTCCATTGGCCAGCTGTCCTGGCTTAGCCCTCCACTTTTCCCTCAGACATCTGTGCCACATGTCCCAGCAAGGAAGGAAGCAGCATGGTGCTGGTGGGCAGGAGCCCCAGAAAGTACCCCTATTCAACACCAAAACAGCTGCTGGTTTTAATTTGGATCAACATTCAGGGTGTCAGTACCTCTGCTGGTGCCCAGTTTGGTAACTCTGGCTTTCCCAAGGGGAGCTCTCGGTGTATGGTGAGGTGGGAGAACAAGCCAGGGAGGGGATCCAGAGAGCAGCCCTGTATTTGGAGAAGGTTTCTTTCCAAAATCATCTTGTCTATTTGATTTTAAAAGTCAGTGCTAGTGCTGGAAGTCTAGTGAGTGCTGTAAGCCAGCCTTTAATCAGCCTGTGTGTATTTTAAGAATTGTGCCGACTGTTACAGCCTCAGAGATACCTGGAGATTTGGTCGAGAGAAGCCTGTCCTAGTTTCTCGGGGTAACCAGCAAGGCGTGCTCATTTCCCAATTTAACATGAGCTTTCCCAGTCTGTATTTTTCAAGGCATTTTCCTTGAAAGGTTGCAAAGCTCCAATCAACCAGTTAATGCATGGGAGAAGAGAGAAGTCAGAGTGTAACAGGGCAGTAATCCTTACAGTTAGAAGTGTATTGATAACTGAAGTTTAGCCATGGATGGAACATAGCAGGGTGAGGTTCTGGAAGGAGGGCCATCCTTGGGCAAGGGGACCTCCAGACCTGCTGCATAGAGGGCAACTCACTTGGCTGCAGTGCTGTGGTTATAGATGGACAGTGCTGGAGGCAGCATCCAGCAACCTAGTGCAGGACTGGCATGGTGTCCCTAATGAAGATAAGGCTTAATTGCATAAAATTGTGGCAAGAAAATGTTGGAGTTCAGTCATTTGCCTATCAGAAATCTCTTAGACTGTGGGTTTTGTTTGTATCACATAGTGGCTGTGATGGAAACCATCACTTACCTTTCCATTCCAGCTCTTCACACTGGGGAAAGGGAATATAAAAAGGTTGATGGATCTGTCCAGACAGCCCTCTGGATCTTGAGCATGCCAGATAGATGTCCCAGAGCCAGGAAAGAAATGCTGAGCTTATTCAGACTCTTCTTGAGCTCTGACTTGGAAGTGCATGTGCTCTGCTCACTGTGTGCCCAGATCCCTATGAAACAAGGTCTTGTCAAAGCGGGCGCCAGACTTCCAGCAGAAGCACACTTGATAATCAGGCTCTTTAATGTTGTTCCCAGCATCCCACCACCACCAAAATATGCAAAAAGCATCTCTCCAAACTAAAAGCATTCCATTCTGGAAAAGCACTTGAGAGCCATTCATTAGCTCTTTATTTTCACCAAAACTCAATTAGAGTTCCCAACTACTTTATTTATTTTTTTCTGCCGTCATCTGAAGTTGCAAGCAGATTTTGTGAGTTGCTCCCACTGCAATCTGTCACCTGTTGGGAGGCATCCTCCTAGAAGTGTCCTTTCTCCATTTCCCACATGTGTACAGATGAAATTGATACAGGACCTTCAAGGTGCCTGCAACAGGTCATTTCCTCCTAAAACAGGATCCCGTCTTTTGTCACCCAAAGCCAGTTCTTACTCTTTCTATTTCAGAGCACCTCAAGACACACATCAGGTTGATGAAACAGCATAAAGCAAAGCTGGAGGCTCTGCCAAATGGTTCATAACCATGGAGGAAAACTTGGCAGAGGGACAGAGAAAGGAAGGGATGAATTATTCGTAAAACATGTCTGAGTGGTTTTAATGTGTTTGTCTCACTAAGTTTTGTACACCAAACAGCAAAGAAGTTAAATAGTATTAATGAAAAGAGAAACAGTATGGGAAGAGGGTATTTACTGAATTTAGAAATCAATCCAGATGCTCTTTCACTGTTGGTTGGACTTCATTATAAAAAAAAATAAAAATCTACCTTTTTGATATGGAGTCACCCAACAAAACTAATCCTTGGCTCAGACGGATGTTTGACTTAAGTTCTGATGTTCTCTTTTTCTTCTTTTTAAACTAAAAAAACCTTAACTTTAAAAAAATTATACAGTATTTGCAGAATCAATAGAAAAGCTGACCCAGATAAAAGTGTGCAAAAATTGGTTTCATGCCCTAGAACTTTTCCTGCATGCTTTTTGATGCAATGTATCTGATCCTTCAAAAAGGAGGTAACATACCGTGATCTCAGCAGCTTTGAAGAATTGTTCTGGGAGAATAACAAGAAGCACTAGAGAAAGGGGTGTGCACTTCTGTGCATTTTTTTCCCCTTCATTAAATATACCATGAGACAGAAGAAATTTGATGTCATGTTGCTGGTTATGTGGAAAGATAAGATAAATTTTGTATGATATTTGATTTTGTCTGATTTTCAAAAGGTGAAAGTGCATTTCTCCTGAACAGCTCTTCACAGGAGGTTGTGAATTGCATCTTACCTTCCTTAGTTCAAACCTTCTCCTACTGGAGTGAGTGGTAAAGGGGTATCCAATAGTAGCAGGGTTCTCTCTCAGAAATGTAATTATGTCCTAGATCCTGAATCAGGTAGAAAGCTGTAAAAAGTATCTGCTGCTCCATGTGTTTTCCAGTAGAATCACAGAATGGTTTGGGTTGGAAGGGACCTTAAAAATTATCCAGTTCCAACCTCCCTGCCATGGGGCAGGGACATCTCCCACTAGACCAGGTTGTTCAGAGACCCATCCAACCTGACCTGGAACAGTTCAAGGAGGGGATACCCACAAGTTCTCTGGGCAACCTGATCCAGTGCCTCACCACCCTCACAGTAGAGAATTTCTTCCACATGTCTAATCTAAACCTAATTGCTTTCACTTAGAAGCCATTCCCCCTTGTCCTGTCACTTCCACATGGTCTTTCCCCATCTTCCCTGTAAGTTCCCTTCAAGGACTGGAAGGCTGCAATTAGGCCACCCTGAAGCTTTCTCTTTTCCAGACTGAACAATCACAGTTCTCTCATCCATTCTTTATGGGAAAGGTGCTCCATCCTTCTGATCATCTTTGTTGCCTCCTCTGGACTTGCTCCTACTCGTCAATGTCCTTCCCGTGCTGGGGATCCCAGAGCTGGATGCAGCACTCCAGGTGGGATTTCATGAGTGGAGTAGAGGGGCAGGATCACCTCCCTCACCCTGCTGGACACACTGCTGGTGATGCAGCCCAGAATATGTTTGGTTTCTGGGCTGTGAGTGCACCTTGCCAGCTCATGTCCAGTCTCTCATCCCCCAGCACCCCCAAGTCCTCCTTAGCAGGGCTTCTCTGCATCTGTTCATCCCCCAGCCTGGACTGGGGGTTGCCCCAGCCCAGGTGCAGCACCTTGCAGTTGGTCTTGTTGAATCTCATGAGATTCCCATGGGCCCATTTCTTAAACTAAGAAGGATCCAAATCTTAATTGGACTCCAATACAGAACTTAAATCTGCAGGAATCACACATTCAGTGTCTGAACCTGTGTTGCTTCGGTTTCCAGAAACATCCCAGGCTGTTTAGGGCTGTGGATCAGGACGCATAACAAGTCAGCGTTCAATGCAGGCATCTGTGCAGTGAAGACATACATCAGTAGGACAGATTTGTGGGACCACAAGACTGGCAGGCTGTAGGAAAATTTCATTCCATCCCTTTGTATTCTTGGCTTGAGGTCTAGCTAGAGGGGAAGGATGGGCCCAGAGTTAGTGATTCTGAATAGAATAAGCAGACACAGTGCCCAGGTTGTGCTGCCTATTCCCAGGATAGGGAGAAAAGGCCAAAAAGCAACTGCTTTGTGGGAATTTCCACAAGCCTTCCCAGTCCTTGGGATTAAACCCTGTTTTAAGGTGCTCGGTGTCTGCAGACTTTCTCCTTTTGGCTTCATTTGCTGGAGCATGGGGGGACTGAAGAGACAGCACTGGGGCTGTGTAGCCAGGAGAAGCAGAGCAAGCAGGAACATGCTTTGGGAGATAATCCTGTCAAACTGGAGCTCCAGGAGTTTGCAGTGATGAGAGTAGGTGAAGCTCGGCACTGAGCAGGAATTTATAGTAACTTATAAGGGACTCCAGACAGCCTTTCCTATGGCCTGTTTGTGGCTCTGTGATTACTTGTGCCAAAAAATAGATCCCTGGGCCCAAATATATGGGGCTGCTGACCCAGGTGCATCTCACTGAACTTTCCAGGTAAGGCACAGGGATGCTTTTACTGAAAATAAGATAATAACATGTAACAGTGCTGGTCTTGTTGAGCCAATGAAGCATACAGTTGAGAGAAGCAAAGTGATTTCTTGCTTTATGTTTATACCCTGTGCTCATTTCATTTCTTGTACCCCTTTTGCACTGATGGCTGCTGTGTTTGGCAGGAATTTGCAAACATGTTGGTCTTTACAGACAAAAGTAGGAATAGTCTAAACAGCTGGAAAAGGGAAACCCTTTCCTCTTGTATTTATTTTTAAGGCACAAAAATGTAGTCACTGTTTGGTCTTGATCAGTTTTGCTTTTTTCCTTTTTAAGTTGTTTGTTTGGTGTTTTTTTTTCTTTTCAGCTTGAGGGTTGAGGGAAACAAAAGAGGGAATGAATTAAGAGTAGGAGAAGAGAGTGATTGCTGTTGGGCTGTGTCATGCGGTGAGGAAATCAGGCTGAAACTGGAGAGACCAGGCCAAACCTAACAGTCATACTGGGAGGCCTTGAATTGTGCCACTCTGACAGTGGATCTAAGCTGTGAAAATAGCTGGTGATGTTTCTGGCTGCAGTCCAGTGTTGTCCATATGTGAAGTTGTGCTGATGGGCTGCTGCTCACAACACTTTTCTTACCTGCCTGTTCTTACAGGCAGTCTTGCATGATGACCTCTGTCCTTTCCAAATTGACACGTGCATTTAGACCATGGGTACTGATATGGGGCAGCATATTTTTGTATTTTGTACAGTTCTCTCTTTTGGTCTTTCTGGCTACAGCACTGCTGTTGTTATGGGCTTGGGTATTTGGTGGATAGAGTAAGAAGCATGTGATTTCTTGGCTGTGTCCTCAGTACAGAACTTACATCTTGTCTCTCCAGCAAGCTTGTATGATACCTGGATGACACAGGGACTGCAATGCTACAGGCTTAGGGCAGAGTGACTGGAAAGCTGTCCAGTGGGAGAGGACCTGGTGGTGCTGTATGACAGCAACTGAACTTGAGCCAGCCCGGGTGGACAAGGCCAGTGGCATCCTGGCTTGTACTAGAAATAGTGTGACCAACAGGACCAGGGCAGTGATTGTCCCACGTACTCGGCACTGGTGAGGCCGCACTTCGAATCCTGGTTCATTTTGGGGCCCCTCACTACAGGGAGGACATGGAGGTGCCAGAGATGTCCAGGGAAGGGTAAAGAAGCTGGTGAAGGGTCTGGAGCAGAGGTCTTATCAGAAGCAGCTGAGGTCACTTTGTTTAGCCTGGAGAAAAGGAGACTCAGGGGAGAACCTAATCATTCTCTACAACTCCCTGAAAGAAGGTTGTAGCCAGGTGGGCATCAGTCTCTTCTCCCAGGTAACAAGTAACAGGATGAAATAGCCTCAAGCTGCACCAGGGGAGGTTTAGACTGGGCATCAGGAAAAGGTTTTTCACAGAAGGGGTGGTGAGGCACTGGAACAGGCTGCCCAGGGTAGTGCTGGAGTCACCATCCCTGTAAATATTTAAAAGATGTGTAGATGTGGCAGTTAGGAATGTGGTTTAGTGGTGAACTTGGCAATGCTGGGTTAAGGGTTGGACTCAATATAAAAGGTTTTTTCCAACCTAAATGATTCTATGACTCTTATAGAGGACATCCCGTGGTGTTGAAAATTAATTAGCAGGTTAACAGTCCACAGCTTGGTTGTTTAAAAATAAAATAAAAGTTATTGCTCTATGTATGTTGGGCAGCAAAAGTGTCCAACAACAGTGCAGCAACCGATGTGCTGGAAAATGGTTATCAATCATGACTCTGGCATAGGAGGGCCTGACAAATGTTTTCCAACACATTTATTACTATGGGCAAGTAGGTTACTTACCAGAAGGTGACAGTCTGAAATGCAAGGTTTAAGAGGAATAATGTGAAATAGTTTAACCTTACTAAAAGCCAAATAAATTAATAATGAACTTTCTGTTGGCCAGAATCCTACAGGACATTACTGTCTCTCTCTGGTTGAATTTTCTTACATGATCAAATATTCTTTGCATTTTTCTAAACCCCTTGCTGCCAATTTAAAATAGTATACGAGACTGAGATTTCTCACCCTTCAAGAAAACACTTTGATTTGTTGAAGGAAGCTAGGAGCAGTTAAGGAGATAGGAAAAAAAGTAATATACCTTTCCCTGTGCTGACATCTGCAACTGGGGGATGTGTTGAAAAGTAAATATAATCTGCTTTGAGCAATGCTTTCCCATTCTCTTTCATTCTGGTTCAGTGCTCTGGTTCCCGATGCACTAGACTTAATGATGGAAAGTGAGGTGCAGAAGGACTGTAGAATCTCAGTGAAAACACCGAGGATCATCTCCCCATGCTGGGCCATGAAGTTAATGCTGTTCATTTACATAATTTTTAAGAGAACACTGAGATGAGAAGTGGCAGAATCACTGTCCATCTGTCTGTCCAGTGCCAGGGAAGGCAGGCCAGGACCCTCGCCAGCTCCTGTTCTCACCTTGCAGCCAAGAGGTCGGAGCAGTCCCCTGAAGGTGACGGTCGGGCAAAGGTGGCCTCCATGGCTGCCCAGCCTTCCTGGCTCAGCCATGCGCTGCCCTGAAGTATCATCCTCGTGCTTCTCCCTGGAGGGATGCGAGATCAGTTTCTTCCTGACAGAGAGCATGTTTTCTGAAATCTTCTAAAGCTCTAAGAGAGGGGGAATAGTTCTTGTTAGTTCTTGTTACAGTGCTGCACAGTGAAGATGTGCTTAAACCTATGAAGTTTTTTCCTTTATTTTTTTTTTACTACAGCTTTTTGCTCTTATTTACTCTAATTTTGCTGTTACTTGCTCTTTGCTTATTTTTATACTTCTGAATGTTTCCAAAAGCCTCTGGGAATATTAAGAAGGCCTTGCCAAGAGGAGTTTGGCCCATTTGTGTAGTTTGTAGAAGTTTACCTGGAAGAAGCAAAAGCTGGAGAGATGCAGCATGGTGTGCTTGCATGTGCTTGGAATGACTCTCTGGGACAGCTTCTGCTCACAGATATTGCAAATAGTGCAGCATGGATCAAGATCTTTTGCAAGTAAGTGGTTGTCACACTGCTGAGGTGGAGAAGATGGCCCTTGGTGGGAGCCTCCTACTCTGTGTTTTCCAGGTCAGTGCCAGTGGTTTTCCTGGGGAGCTCAGGGACTGCCAGCAGCAGCTGCTGTGAGGTAGAAATACTCCTCTCTGTTTCAGCTTCATTCAAAAGGCTGGAGAAAGGCAGCTGAATGCCAAGTGGCATAGGGGTAAGATCACTGGGTATGGAGAGGTGGGAGGGACAGCCCATGGCCTCTCTGAGCATCACCGCCTGCACGGTATGTGTGCACTTATGCAGAAACATTGGAACACTTTGGAGTTTTTTAGTGGCTTTTTCAACTGCATAGTTAGGTGTTTGATGGAAACTTTCAGTTGTATTTTAAGTGTCTGTCTTAGGGATGGGGGCAAGGATGGGTTAATTCTATTAGCTTTGTGAAAAGGTGTTGAAGGTAAGGATGCTCATGAGCATGATATGCCACTGCTCTGCAGTCTGCCAAGTTTGATGAATCTTTAATGAGGACTGGACCAGCAGCCGGGAGCTGTTGGGGCTCTTGGGACCCATTGGGATAACTGGGATTTTCAGTGTGTGGAGACAGACGACTTTCAGGAACGTTTGTATCTGCTAATCATGTTGTAATAACAGTCTGCAATCGAGAGGCTGCAAACCCGCCATTTCCAACACAGCTGTGCATATTTAATTCGATAGAAAGCATTTCTAGTCTGCTGTTAGAAGCAATTCAGATCACTAAGGTGGTAATTTTGATCATAGTAGTTTTTAGGGAAATATAGGTATAAGCTACACTGAAAAGTTAGTAAATGGCTGGTATGCTATAAACGTTGGGGGGTGAGGACATGATGGGTGGCTGCCAGTGCCTCACTCTGCACTCTGGCCTTGCCGTATTCTTGCCTTGCTGAGCCAGCAGCAGAGGAAAGCAGAGGAAACCATTAGGCTGATGAAGGAAATCTGTCCTGACCTATTCCCTGTACAACAAATTTTGGGCATTGGGGCAGTAGGGCCATGGTGATGCGTCACCAGCAGCACTGGGGGAGAGCACCAAAGCCTGATGGGGCCATGGAGGATTGGCTTGACCTGCTGCTCCATGGCAATGCTTTCAGCTCATCCCAAAGTTTAAACCACTGAGCTGGCATCTTTCAGGAAAAGAGGTCAGGAGGAGTGTGGGTATTACTTTCCTTCATCTCAAGTGCAGCTGGGGAAAGTAAGTGCTTTCAGGGCTCCGAACTCCATTTCTCTCTGTAAAATGTTCTTTTGCAAAATTGATCAATTCTGTAGGTTGAGAGAGTCTCAAAGGAACTTTTCTGTCAAGCATCTAAAACGTACCATTATTTCTCTTCCTTGCTGTAACAGTAGCTCAAGATTTATATTTTAGCTCACTAAAGATATCTCAACAGTCTCATTTTTTTGTGAGAAATTTCATGGCGAACAAAGCAAATTAATCCCATTTTCAGATGGTTAGTGCTGTAGTGTTTGGGTTGCAGAAACCATGCAGAGTGCTGGTATTTATCAAGTATTTTAAAAGCCTTTTTGTTTATTTTGTTCTGTTTTGCCATGAGATGTTACCTTTTTTGGAAAGCATCTAGAATAATGAAGCAGCTGATGGCTGAGTATCCTGCTCAGTGTGCAGAGAATGAAGGATGGCGAGGGTAGCTGGAGTTATTCACTGCACGCTGTGGGCAACATAAACACACAAACAGGCAACTCCTGTGGACCAGGAGGTGTGTGGTAACTCACAAACCACCATTACACGTTCCGTATGTGTACTCACTGTGACACCACATGGGAGCCAGCAGATACAAATCTCCCCAGCTCTTGTCCATTACTGTGAGGTGTTTGTGTGGCACAGCTCGTGTAGGTGAGATCATGATGCCAGCGTGAATGCCCTGGTCTGAATTTGTCTGATCTCAGCATTGTGATACTCTCATGTTAAGGAGAGCTGCTTCTCCTGCCTTGTACTGGCTTGGAATAAGCATGCCCCCAACAGGACACTGCTCAAGAGCTGCCCACGCAGGGATGCTCGAGACAAACAAACCCAGGCAGGAACTTTCCTTAGTAACTACCTAACTGTTGAAAAAACTTGACATTTCTATGTGAAACGTTTCTGACTCTGTTTTTGTACTGTTACGTAACTCCAGGCATTCAAAAGCAGTAGCAGATCTCCCAGAACCATAAAATAGTTTGAAGGATCTGAAAAATGTATGTATATATATGTATACACATATATTGCCAACTTGTTTCTGAGCTGTTATATTAAACCCAAATCATATTCTCATAGCCACGAGGGGCAGAAACTTTTTTCATACTTTCTGAAGAGGATCGTGCTGTATGAGTACAATGGCAAGGGATTGGATTTAATAACCCTTGAGATTTCTTCCTGCTGAATGTTTCCAGAAGTGGAGATCTTTGCAGAAGCTTCACCAGCTGGGTCTTTAGGAAAAGCACCAAAAATTGGGAGGCTCATTATACAGTCCTAAGAAGCAACAGCTCCATACATATATATTTATTTTAATTAACTTTCTGAGCAGAGGTTTCACATCAGGGGAAGGACAGGGACCTGTGTTGCACTGTAGTGATTTTGTTGTTCTTTAGAAGTGTTTTATTCATAGGGGTGGCTTTAATTCTGTTGGTAAACCATAGGATCACTTTAGTGTGTTGGACGTGGAACTGAAGAAGCAGAATTTCAAATAGCAGTTTTGTTATAACTGGACTAAACCCATTAAATACAGAAACAGATTCATGCTAAGCTTGCAACCTACCATGTGAGAATGGAGAATTTCACCCAAAAGAGGGAGGAAGGGCAGCCGAAAATTGCCTGCTGAGTCCAAAAGTTGTGGAGGTGTAAATAGCACAAAATCTGAAGACATCCCTTGTGTTTATTTCTCTTTTACAATTCAGTGAAACTAGCATTTTTTTCCTTACTCTGAGACAGGAGAAAGCGGGAAGCAGCTTTCCCTTTATCTATGAATAAACATGCAGCTTTTTCTAGCCTAAGCTCTTAAAAAATGATTATGGTTGTGTAATAGGTTCTGGATTCCCAGCTCCTCCAGTAGCCAATATGCTCTTTCAGAAAATCAAGTCATATCTTCCTTTGAAAAGAGCCAAAAAAATACCAACCTAACCTGCTGGGAAGGAGCCAAAGATTCCAAATGATTTCTTTGGGATTTGTCAGCTGACCTTCCTCTGGCCAGATAACAAGAATCTGGAGTCCCAAACTCAAATACTTCAGCTTGAACTGAAAATGCAGGTTGTGCTCGCAGTGCTGCTGAAGCAATCAATAAGCTTCTGCCTCTTTTCTTGGGGGACTGGAAGGGTGGTTTGCTGCTTGTATTTCTTTTACTCAGAGCAGTCCCATGACTGTTTTGTTATTTCTTTACCTGTTCTTCCAGACCTGCAGGCACAGTGTTTTTCAGGTGTGTGTATAGCCACTGCCAAAGGGGATGGGTTTTTTTCCTGTCAGTTCTGGTCTTGCAGCTGCTGAAGCTAAACCATTCTCTCCTGTTATTGTAGTGGGGAGAAAAAAGCAAAAATGAGGAAAACCAACTTTGGCTTTGGGACACAGCAGGTGAGTCCCTTTAAGGAGAAGAAGAACAATTTTGATGGCATTTTGTTAAGTTCCCAATAGCCAAAGAGTTTGTTCTGCTATGTGTCAGCTGCAGCAGATGTTTTGTGGGTATTTCCAGTGGAAACTACAGTGCCATTATCTTAGAACATTGATGTGTGAGTGCTCTCCACTGTCTGCTTAGCCTTAGAAATGTGGATTGTTTCTTTTCCCCCAAGAGGCCCTCAAGGTTTGTCATGTTACTGTAAAAGGGCTTTCAAATTCTCCTTGTCAGTAGTGGTCAGTGGAAAAGGGAATTCCTGTCAGTCAGCATTCCCGGGTGCTGGTGAAAAAACTAAATTGCAAGTCACGCAGTGGAAGGGATGGCTGCTATTTTCTCCTCTTTTACTTTTTGCCTTGACTTAACATGGCTTTTCCCTCTTTTGTAGGCATCAGAAGTACTGCTTGCCTTGAGAGAAGTATTAAGCACTAAGATTCCAAGGATGTAAGAAATCCATTGCGGTGAGTAGCTTTTTCTTTCTGTTTTCCTTTACATGGGAAATCCAAGCTTACCCAAACAGAAGGAGAATGTTTTAATTTATTTTTCTCTTAAAGAGACTTCAAGAAATGTTTACAGGAGGCAAATCCAGTCTTTTGGAACCAGTTGAGTGCCTTTGGCACCTCTTTGCAACCCACAAAATAAAGTCAGCATTGTATTACCACATAGGCTGAATAATTATCTCGCTGCAGATATGAACCACATGAATGCATTTAACTGAGAATATGGTCAGCAGAATGGACCATTAGCACCATCTGAAGCTTGTTTGTTGTTTCCAAGCTTTACCAGCCATGGAAAGACAGAATCGTGATGAAGAATTAAGGCAAGGCGTTCCTTGGGAAGAGAGCTTGTGTCTTTTGAAAGGGGAGAAGAGCACAGATTGGCTGTGAGGCTGTTTTAGTGTGTGTGCACAACACCCCAGCCCTGTCATCAAAACTGAAAACTGTCCAATATTTGGCTCTTTCCTGATGTGATAAAATAGCTTCAAAGGAACTTCTATACCACAGGAGACGCCTGCAGCCTTGCTCCAAAGCAGCTTGTCCAGGAGCTTTTACATATATATATATAAAACCAAAAAACAAAACCAAAAGTGTATATGTAAGGAGCAGCTGCACTATGACCTTCTGTGCATTGCTAAAGGGTCTGGGCGGTGATTTCCCATCAGCTGTGGCTTGTTTGCAGCTCTCCAGGTGGATCAGTCAGGGCTGCATTAGACCCACCCCAGGAAGCTGTGGCTGGAGTTCCTGACTGTGTGCCTGGTACAGTGTGGGCTCCTGGGGCAGCTTCTCTGGTCTGGTGTGGAGCTGGATAACAGGGCTGAAATTTGGACTGAAGGTTTGCATGCCAGTGTTCTGAGCTTCCTTGCTTTCTGTAAGTAAATTTTCTTAGCAGAGGGGTTGAATAAGGGGTTTTTTGAGGTTTTTAAAATCAGCTCAATTCTCCTCCCCTTTTTACCCTGTTTTATGGTGATGGAAATTTATGGTTACTTAGAAATCAGCAGAGTTTTGTTTCCATTTTTATTTCAGTGGCTTACAGCCTGTTTTCTGTTACAACAACAAAATCTATTTGGGCTAGAGCAGAATAAAACCCCAAATTGAGGTCAGCCTGAAGAAAAAAAGAGCTGTGTTTTATTAGCAGGAGAGAAACTGAGTCCATCCATGTTTGGTAAAGATATGGTAAAAATTTCTTAATAAACACAAAACAAGCTTTCAGAAATTGGTGAGCAAAAGACAAAACAAAACAAAAACCAAAGAATCCTACTTTCAACCTTTTGTGAAGGATACTGGCAAGGAGTGCCGTTATTGGGAGGAATGGGGTGTGAAATGATGACATTGTTTTGTATTGATTGTCCGTCAGTAAGTTCTATGGTTCATATTCTACCTTTGAATCGCAAATGTTTTTTCCTAGCTCCTTAGTGACTGTCACACAAGACCTGCTAATTGAGCTGTGGGGTTTATTTTTTGTCAGTCACTCACAAAGCATTGCACAGGGTGGGCTCTGGCCTCTGTTTTTTACAGCTGTGGTGGCTGCAAAGTGATGGAAGAATAGATACTGATTTAAGTGAAGAAAAATCAGCAGAAAGATGCCATGTGTACGAATTGTCTCTCTCAAACTATATCTACACACTAGAAGTGCTCTTTGCTCATCTCAAAAACAAAATTTGCTTGGTGTTCTGTTAGGTAGGCGGTGTTGAAATTTGGGAAGCATTTCTGTGGTCCTGATGAATCTATATCCTAATGCACCCCCACAATGGCTGCTTCCACAAAGGGAAAATAAACACGGGGACCTGCTCCTGCCCTTCAAAGCAGGACTGCGCATCCCAGGTAGATGTTATCTGTGTTGTTAAGTCAAAACAAAGCACCAGTGCTGAGGGAGGCATGTAGCTCACGTGCCTCTGATATATCGTAGCTGTGTTAAGAGGATGAGACAGAAAACAAGAGCAGCCTGCTTGGAAGCTGCCCAGGTAACTGGTGTATGGTCTCAGATGGCTCTGAAGTTACTGCAAGATGTAGTTGCAGCTCAGGAATGAAAGAGACTTTTAAGTTCCATTTACCCGTCTCCTCCTGCTCTGGCTGTACAACAGAAGCCTAAGTGAGGAACTGTGAAGCATGAGATGGCTGGAGCAGGGCAGTGCTCACTGAGAAACTATGTCCTGCTTGGAAGTTCGAGGGGAAACCAAAGCTGGAAGAATTCAGTTTCTGTACATCCACTTTGTGTTCCCTTGCAGTATTGCCCTGCTAAATGTTTCAGGATCACGTGTTCAGTGAGAGATTTGATTGAGAGAAAGGAAAGGAGGTTTCTTTGCCACTTCCCATTTTCTGTTTGCCTGCTGGCACTCAGAGGTGAAGCTTGCCAGCAGCTGCCATCCCAGATGTACCGTCCCCAGGAGGGATGGCAGTGTGGGATGCAGCAGTGGGTTGGGGTGGCCCTGACTCACACCCAGGCAGAGGGAACCTAGACCAAGAGCTGACACTGTTATAAGCAGTCAGAGATGGTGTTGGTTTGGGAAGCTCCTGTGACTTCCAGTAGGTTTGGGACACTGATGAGCAAACCATGAGTCGTGGTTGCTTCATCTCTTAGGCTTTAATTCACCTTCCCTTTGTAAGGCAGCATCTCTGTTCTGCTGTTTAAGAGAAATGCCCACTTTTTTTGTGGGGAGGATTCCCCTGATGGAGTTCTGTTCTCAGAGTAGTCCAAGGCAGGGCCATCTGTTGGTGGAGGACAGGGCAGGGGAAGGTTTCCTTCAGATTGTATGTGCTTGAGGAGAAGTATCCTCACCTGTAGCATGGTGGTGTGGTGGCTCTCTGACCCCAGGTCTTTGTGTGTGAGGACAAGTTGGTGAGGTAGCTGCAGATCAGGGAATGCTCAGGACAGGCTGCAGCATTGGACTGCATAGGCACAGCAGGTCTTGCAGAAGAGCAGGGAGGACAGAGAAGCATTCTTCATGTATTGGAAAAATTTTGGGAAAAGTAACTTAGAAAAACTAATTTATGTCAAGGCTTCTGGATGTATAATTGTAAAGGAGACACTTGTTGCAGTGAATTGTTCTCTATCAGATAAGATTTAGATGGATTTAGGGTTATTTTTATTACTTGGAGCTTGAGCAGTGGATTTGCAAACATTTTCTGCGAAAAAAATGACAGTAGTGTATCCTAGGAGTGCCAGTGCTACACACGGGAACAGCTTTGCAAAATGCAGCAGTGGCACTGCCTCCTTGCTTTTCCATGGGCAAGAGATTGGACACCAGCTGTGGCAACCCTCAAAGGCTGAAACCATCACTTGCACTTGTCACCAGAAAAGCCACGCCTCCAAGTGTTCAGTCTCCACAAAATCCATACACATTCTCCCCGTGCTCAATCAGCTGACTGTCTGGAAATGTTGGACAGACTGTGTTTTATTTTTAAAAAGAGGGGAGAAATACTGTTATAACTGAAGAATAGAGATGTGGAGGAGAAGTTGATTGGAGAGTAGGAGAAACTTAGTCAGGAGAGATGAAGCTTAGCCAAAAACATTCATTGCAGTTCCCAGATGAGAAGATTTCTTCCATGTAACTGCAAATTTGCGGTTCGTATCGCAGCTGAGCAAAGGAAAGAGAGCAGGTTTTCCCAAGAGCTGAGTGCTGCCTGAGCTGTGGTAAGGATGAGGTTGCTGCCACCTGGCTCTCCTGCAGTCCCAGTGTGGTGATCCTTGGTGACCTTGTGCTGCAGGCAGGAGCTGATGGTGCTTGAAGAGTGAAAGCAGGTTTTGTTCCATTCTTCTTATTTTTGATACTGTCTCCTCTTCCTTTTGTTTTCCATTAAGTATGATGTCACAAATTACATCAGTCCAGTAACTGCTTGTGGTTGTCATAGCCACAGCCTGTGACACCCAAACAAAGCATCAGGGAAGTGAAGCTGGCATACAAATGCTGTAATATAAATCACATTCCTTTTGGTTAATAACTACGTGGTTAGGTATTTATTTTCCATTGGAAGAAAAGAGGAAGGGGACTTAAAAGCAAAAAATTGAGTAATTTAGGGGAAGGAAGGTGGTTCCCAATTCCATCTGAGCAACACAGCCGTACTTCTTCCTTCCAGTACTTTTCCCCTAAGCCAGCATTGCTCTGGGCCTCAACTACGCAACTCCCTCCTGCAGCTATTCCCATCAGTGCAGACCACGTGGTGATAGTCCAGCATGGAAAGGCAATGAGAGACAGTCCACTGCCTCTTACCACAAACTGTGTCCCCAGGGCAAAGCCTTCCAAGGAGTGGCAGTGAGTGCCAGGAGCAGCCACAGGTCAGTCACCTTTGACTGCTGGATGACTGAGGTTGCCGTTCTTGTGGTGCATGGACAGAGTGTAGAAGGGTTTTTTGGTCTTCTGGAGGGTTTAGATGTGATGGAGGAGTGGTTGTTTGCAGAGCTTTTATTTTGGATTTTTAAATCTGTAAAATAAGCCATTCTGGGTGAGCAGCAGAGCTTGTTTGCCCTTGCAAGGTTTAATCTCCACTCCTTCAGACTTTTGCACAGTTGGCCTGATGATAGGAAGGCGCTTGCTGCAAGAAATAATTCCAATAATTTAAATAAAATTACAGAAATAGATCTGGTACAAGTGCCGTATTTGCAAGACAAGCACTGGAGCCACCAAAGTCCCTTGGTGCTGCAGGTGTGTGGGGAGCTGCCATCCACGAGCTCCTGACCAAAACTTCCCCTTGCCCAGTGCCATCCCCCTCTGTGCCCCTACGGAGATGTACTGACTCTGAGTGCTCCAGCATGGCTTCCCCAAAATATCTGGGCATGTGATTGATGGGCTGAGCCTGGATAACTCCCCAGCCCTGCCTGAGCTAGGAGCAGGCAGCAGGTATGCAGAGAGCAGAGTCTGGCAGTGAGCACTGACCGGCTCCGGGACTCTGGATTCCAGCATTTGGTGCCGTGGCTCCTGCTGGCACTTGCAGGGAGGTACTCATTATATAATAGCTGGTGGTTGATTAATATGCTGTGAGTCAGAAGTGCCAGGGTATTTTAGCTTTCTCTAGTTGCTATGGCAACGTTATTTTAACAAATAGCTTTTTAATATTTAATTAAAACAGCTTTTGGCAGGCTGGAGTAAGAACTATTACAATTACTACTATAAAGGGTTAGCAGTGAAGCGCATTTTCAGAGTCACGCTTTTTTGGTTGGGTCCCTGTCATTTGTCCCCCACACTGATCTGTCAGCTTCAAAAAATTAAAAAAAACCATAAAAATCAGTAATTTATTAGTTGGGAAAAACAAATTCTTGTTCCCAAGACACAAAACAAATATAATGCAAATCTGCAGTTACTCTTTACAATTGAAGGTTGTCGTTTCTTTCAATGTACAGTGTCAAGGCAGCTCTGTGAGGATGAAGTGGTATGATAGTGTTTATTAATCGCTGCTTTGTCATTGGTGTTTCTTCTTCTTCTGCCTTTGCCTCCTGAATGAGATCATTCTCATTTTGTTTGCTTCATGTTCCCTCTGTGTCAGGTTGGATGCTTTTCCCGTGCCAAATTGTGGAGGAGGCTGGTGCTGTGTCCAGATCAGGCTCTGGATGAATTCCTAGTCTTTTTTTAGGTGAGCTCCTCTGCTCCCTGATACCAAATGATTCTGCAATGGAGACAAATGAACAGAGAACTCAGTCTCCAGAGAAAAATAAATATTTAACAGCTCTCTTTGTAAATACCCTTTATTTATAGAATAGTTGCAGGTTCTATTATGCTTAGTAAATGGGGATGCTTTTTATGCAACAACTCTGCCTTGAGGGACTAAGTGGATACTTAATGTCATCTGTGATATAATAATGAAATAAATGTGTCACTCTCATGGGATTCCCTTCCAGCCCTTACTTCCTGTGATTAACTTGAGCATTGAACACTTTGTCTCTGTTCACATCGCATTCCTTGATATTGTACTGAAACCTCATTTAGAAGGTAGCACCTTTATTTCCTGAAGGGAGGGAAAGGCTGTTGAGGGTTTTGACTTATGCAGAGTAGTCTCTGCATAAGAGACGTATGTACCGCCATCACATTATCGTTCTGGTGTCTCTCCCAGTCCTTGAGACTGGTGAGCTCAGCCTCTCACTCTCATGGAGGCTGGGATGGTGCTGTTATCTACTCTTATAAGTGAGTAAAAGAAAACCTGAAGAAACAGATTAGGATGTGTTTCACCCCACCTGACTATAGCTAAGCAGTTAGTCTGTAGTAGCTGTCTGACCACTTCCAGCGTCGGTTGAAAGACTGTACCATTTGCGGACATGTTTTGCCCTGCTTTAGGACAGATGTTTGAAGCAGATCACAGGTGTAACACTCAGAAGTGTTTGTCTCTCCCCGTGTGTAACTCTGAGCCATAAACTCAGATGGGGAAAGATTAGACAAGAGAACTGCCACCCTGTGCTAAAGATCTTCTATAATATTTCTATAGGTGGTCTATAATGGTGTCCCAGGGTGGAGAATGTCCTTGCTCATGACACTGCTCTGGTCACAGTATTGGATCCCCTGTCCAAGGTAGCACAGCTAATCTCTGCCACACGTTGCTCACAGTTAGGCATCCAGGATTAAACAGCTCAGGAGACGCAAACCCTGTCCCCAGGCATGTAAACTAAGGTACAAAAGATTTACGTAAATCCTTCTAGCAAGCCAGGAAGAGAACTAAGGTTTTCCTTTGTATTTGTACTGAAGGTGTGTTGCTGTGTCCAAAATTAGAGTGATAATATTATTACGGTGGTAATACAGCAAACAGTATGGCTGTGTTAGGCAGTTCCTAAAAGCATCCTTCTGAGTTGCATCCCATACTTATTGCTAAGTTTTTTATGTCTGTTTAAACCCCTCTGCTAGCTGATGGCAACCTCAAGGAGTCCAAAGGTGATCCCAGGATGTGGTGGGAGCTGTGATGGCAGCGGGTTGTCTCTGGGTGGACAGTGACAGCTACAGAGCAGCACATGCTTGTGGCCACCTGTGTCAGGTGCTAGTTCCTGCTGCTAAGGAAGGAATCCTTTCTATTTTCTTCTGGCAAGGACCTGAAACATACTGCAAAAATACTTGGTTTTATAGCAAACATGGGCCTCTTTGAGGCTTGCAAGGCAGTAGCTGGATGGCAGGAGGTCCTGCCATGCTGGAGGGGCAGCGTGAAGGGGCAGGCAGTGACTGTTGTGGGGGAAGCTGACAAGCAGATGAATGAAGCTGGCATTGCCAGTGGAGTGGAGGAGGTGAGTGCCACTATGTTAGCAAATGCGATCAGGCTGCCCCAGAGTGGTAAGGAGGGCTGAGTGGTTTGAGCCAAACACCCCGACCAAGGGAGCTTGTGGAGCCATTCCCTGGGAGGAGGTGAGAAGAGTTTGGTGACATGACTGGCATGTGTAGGGGACTGAGCAGCAATGCTTTTGAATGTCAAAAGGCAGAGGGTTAAGTAGCTGAAATGGGAACTGTAGTGAGAAGGCAGAGAAATTACATTTCTACCTGGAATTTTCATTACATGGCCAAATTTTGGAAAGCGTGCAGAGAAAAGTTCTGCAGAACAGCTGCCTGGGCTACATGCTGGAGTCTAAGAGAAATACACCTAGGTTATGGGTGAGAGAGATGTAGCTGATAGCCAAAATACTGACAGTATAGCAGATGGGAGAGCAGGGAACGTCAGGAGCTGTGCTGCCCCTGAGCAGAGGTGGCACAGAGGCAGGCAGTGGGCTGCTGGGGAGGGATGGCTGTGCCAAGAGTCTGTGGTGAGCCATTTGGAGGAATCCCTGGTGCATATTGTTCCTGAGTGCTGTGATGGGTGACAGGTCTGGGTAGTCAGATCTGCTCTGGAAAGCTGCTCCCGAGGGGGGAAATTGGGTTTGTCGGAGTGGGGGGAAAAAATAGAGGATGGGAGCCCATAGTTTTGAATTGATGTGCACTGCAGCTGTACTGGAAAAGCTGAACTGTGGTTTACAATGGGAAATAAATGCTCCACTGTCAACACAGATTGATGTGAAAGAGTTTACCTGCCAGGTCCTCAGCTTGGCCTCAACTACTCAGCCTTCCCATATTGGTGAAATGTGCTATATAGATCTTCAATTTACAGTAATTTGGGGCTTGTTGTCTGGGGAGGCATGACATACACTCTGGCAGATCTGACTTCCCCACCCCTGAAGATAGGTAGATGCAAGCTGGCAGTGCTCAGAGATACTGCACTAAAAAAGACTCCGTACAATGAAGCCCAAGGGCCTTTTTTTTTACGGTCATTTGGGATCTCTACATATATCTTGCATTGCAAGTCAGTAATCTTCCCCAAATCCCATATTACCACGCAGGAGGTCTCCTCCCCTTGCCTAAACACTCCCTACACTTAAACTAGCAAAGACTGATTTAGCTTTTCTTCTTCATTGGTCCTAGTTGATTTAAAAGACATGTTGCTACTTTCATGTCTCCCTGATAAGCAAGAACATCAGGGGGTGGAATAGACTCAGGTGAATTGAGAGAGATTGGAAGTGACAAAAATTGCAGTAAACTTTCCTGGAGCTTCCCATCTCCACCTGTTCCAGTCCATTCCTTTTATCTTTTGCTGCCATAGGTAGTTTTTGGTGGTGTTGGCTTCTCAGCGGCTGTGCTCTTGTAGTCTGTTGGAAATCAGGAATTTGATACCTTGAAAGCTGGAGTACTTGGGCCTTTGAGTCTGCTTGTGTATTGGAGAATATTCTTGTCTCATAACCCAGTAAATGCAATGGGGGTGAATACATCATGCTTTGCATCACCAATAGTTTCACACAATATAACTGTGTTACTTGCATGGGTAATTTGTGCTTAATCCCTATCTTGCTGTTAGTGATGCTAGGGTAGAACATCACATAGGTACTGAGCACAGTAGCGGTCTCTGAGTTGACTCAGTTTTCATTGTCAACATTTATGACTCAGGTATAAACAATCTGACATGTTTCCTGTCTGCAGTTCTCCAAGTATGGTCTTCTGCTTGCGTGCCTCAAACCAGACTGTAACTGTGTGTGCTGCACTCTGAAATCCAGCCAGCTTTGCTACAGATGAATCCAACCCCACAGTGCTCAGGGCAGCTGCTTTTCAGATGCTGCTGAGTGTGTGTTGGAAGGGCGAGGAGCAAGTACAGTGCTCAGGATCTGCTACAGGAGGAGACTAAAGCTCCAGTAGGACAGGGAATAGTCTTGCTTTTATTGTCTTTATTTGTTAGTAATATTGGATTGAAATGTGTTTTATATAATTTATATTATATATTTAATTGTATCTAGTGCAAATGAATGCAAAGGGAAACTGCATCTTTTTTAACTCTGTTGCAGAGCGTTCAGTGGATTCCTATTTTGGTGTGACCTTGACCTCCTCTTAGGGGAAGTTTTCCTGTCTGACCATCCAGGAGTCATCCTGGCAGTCACACCTGCACCAGCTGAGCTGGGACCAAAGTCCCTTCAAAGTGGTTGGCTCCAGTGAGCCGATTCCACTTGCCTCCCTACACTCACACGGTCAGGCAAGGTTTCTTTACCAACTGAACTGCAGGTTTCCCGTAGAAAAGTATCAGATATCTGGATCCTTAAAATAATTTAATTATGGTGCAATAGCAAAATAACAGCTTGAGTTGAGTGCCTCCCAAAAAGGGACCCTGAACAAAGGATCAGTCTTTGTACGTGAAAGTCTGGGCTCTTTCAGTTGTCTTTGGCTCCAGTTGTGTCTCTGAGTGTCTGGCCACCTGGCTCCCACCGAAGTCCTCTCTGCCCTTTGCTATGCAAAGGGTAGGCACCAGTTCATGGCCACTGAGCTCCTGCCACCCAGAGCACAAGCTGCAGCTTGCACTGTGACTGCACCTGGAGGTACCAGCACTAAATGTATTCTTCAAAAACTCGAACGGCTTTCACTTAAGTGAAAGAGTGCACTGAGTGGCCATGGAGAGGCCATCCCTCTGGTACTGGAGGGCAGAAAAGGAGCAGGTTTCTTCTTTGATCTTGCTGCTTCCGCTGGAGCCAGTAGCAAAATTTCAGAGGACTTCAGTGAGCCAGGATCAGAGCTCTAAAAATACTCCCAGGGCACTTGGGAAAAGCACTCCTGAATAGGTGAGGAGCACCCCTTATAGGCCTGCAGGGCAGAAGGGAGCACACCCTTGGTAGGTGTTGCTTCTTTATGAACATGTCATTTTGATGCATGTTATCAAAAGGAATGAAACTTCTGGAGCAATAGCATAATGTGTAATGCTGTGTGTTGCAGAAGTAAGTTTTGATCTGTTCCTGCAGAAATTCTGCCACATTTTGTAAGAGAAGGTCCAAAAGCCCTTCCTTTGCTATCTGTGAAAACCTAAACCTGAAGGGTGTGTTTTGTGTGCCATGAGGATCTCTGAGCATCTCTTCCAGATGAGCCTGGGTGAGTGTATCGTTTGAATGACCTCCTGACACATGTATTAACCTTGTGCTAGCTGTGACCACCGGAAGTGGCAATAAGATTAGAGGTACACAGTGTGTCTTAAAAGCAATGTAAAGCTTCCAGACTCATCACCTTCAGGAGTTCCAGAGAGTGGTTTTGAGCATAGGAAGGAGACAGGGTAGGCTGGGGGGGCAGGTTTACATCCCCTGGTCTGTGATGTGTGCTCCTGGTGGTGGCATGGGCAGGCACAGGGATCGTGAAGCTTGTCTGCTTCCCCAGTGGAGAACAGCTTCAATGTGTCCTTAAGGCTGAGGCTGACCAGAAAAAAACCCCCTGTGCTCAGCCCCTGAGATGACCCCAGCACTGCTCTGCAGTCGTGATGTATCTGGTACACACAGAGCTGTGCATTCAGGAACAGGATAAATGGAGAGGAGGGAGATAGTGACCTCTGAACAGCTCCTGTGGTGGCAGAGCAGAAAGAAAGTATTTCAGCTGCTTTTGGTGAAGGGGAAGGTGACTCTAAAAGGACATTTAAATAGCAAAACAAATAGATGGTATTTTCAGAGTTTCCTAAGTTAGTTGCAAAAGTAATAAACCTGAAAAAAATCTCATAAGAATGGGGAGTTTCAAGGCTGCAGCTCTGAGCAGCATGCCAGGGTTAGGAGTGCTGTGGAGCCCTGTGATTATTACAGTATGTCAGTTTGCTTCAGGCTCATGAAGGCTTGGTTTTGTACCTGTCTAGCCTCCCTCTGCTTCTCAATCCATGCTCTCACCCAGAGTTGCTGGGTCTGTGAGAGAAGGCTTACTGTGCCACTGTCAGTGACTGGGGTTTCCCACTTGGCCTTTTTTTTTTTTAAATATTTGCTATGAGCAGATCCAGCTTATGATTTACCCCTGCAAATCACAGTCCGTGCTTCTGACACCTGACTTCTGCAACACGTTTCTTGTCTGGCAGCAAGTATGTGGCTGTGCCCGTCAGGTCTCAGAGGTCACTCACAGATACACGTTGAAACAGTGGCTTCTCCCCCTAAAAGCCTCAGTCTATTTACTGTGCTCTGGGATGTGTCAGGGGAACGTAGCGCTGGGCTCAGTTGTTGTGGCCTCTTCCACATCTGCATGAAACACATCTGTAAACTTAGCAGTGGTACAGCATCGATAGCATGACAGCTGCTGAAAAACTGCAGAGTCCCTTTACAAGACCCCTTTTCAACACCCTGAGCACTGAGGTGATGCCATACAAACTGCCTGCTGGCTGTTTAACATCTACCTTAGTGCATGGTGCTTTTGTGTTGCTTTCAAATGCCAGAATTTTTCAATAAATGCATCAGTTCTTGTCCCCTGCAGTGTATGTTTGTGGCCTTGTCTGGTCCTGGTGTGGAGTCTGCTCAGGTGGAGGTCCCTGAGGCACAATGAGTATAACACTCTGCTTAGGTTTTGTCATCACCACAACTGTGCAGCACCAGGTCTGTTTCGGGAGAGAAACCACCCTCTTTTTGTGCAGCCTCATTGGTTGCTGTCAATCTACTCTGATTTTCAGGAGACTCTAGCAGCGTTAAGCTTGCTGGCACTGTCTGACACTGCTCTGTGCCTTCTGCTCTTCCTCAGACACTCAGCTGTAAGAGCTCTAAAAGGCTGGACAGTCCCTGGGGTCACCTTGCAGGAAACAGATGTGCAAAGAGTTCATGTAATTACCTGCACTTTCCTTTTTAGATACCACCTGATCTCCTTGAGTGAAAGAGCCCTGTCCCATTTGCTTCAGTAAGGTTGGCCTGGGCATTGTGTAAAGACCTCCATGTGTATCCTGGGGCTTTCCCTGGCTCTTCCTGCTGATGGGAGCCTCAGCTGGGATGGTAGCACAGACCCAGATAACATTATAGCAGGGTTTAAGCATCAGTTCCGTCAGACACCTGTATGAAATGCACAGAACTTCCGTTTTTTTTTTTCCAGGATACTGACCTCTTGGGGATCCCATTACATTGGTTAGAGACTTGAGTACTAACACATCTGAAAATTAGACTCTGTCTGCTTTACAAAGGCTAGATTTTATTCCAAGCAATTTGAAGCTGAGGTTGGGAGGGCTTTGTGTTCCTTTGAGTCAATTTGGTGGGATTTTTTTTTTTTTAAATTTGACCAAAAGTAAGGCTGATAGCATGGCTGGATCCATGTACACTACAAGTCTGTGCATCCTTCCCCATATGGGTTGCTGGAGGTGATGAGCGTTCTGCTGCTGCTCCTTATCCCCTTCCCTTTGTGGGAGGCTGGCGCCAGATTGCTCTGTGCACCTTCAGCACAGCACTGGTTAACCTGAGGTGAGCTGTGTTTCAGAGCAAGTCCAGGAGGGTGGTCCCCACTTTGCAAAGCTTGACATCATTCTGGTGGATACCACTTGCTCTTTGCCCTCTGCAGGGTCGAAGCACACTCAGCTCATTGCCTGGAGGGTTTGAACAAAACATATCTGTCTGCATGAGGTGGAATTCCTTTGGTTTGACCTTAAGACAGATTTACCTGCAAGGGTCTATTGTCAGAGACAGTAATGCTTGGTGTTACATGTTGTTCCTGAATCACCAATTGTTGAACATCTAGCTTGTTGCTCAAAATTGCTTTTTTTTTTTTCCTTGCAGCGTTATTAGACAGTTTTAAAGTGTACTCTCATGAAGAGAGTAATATTTAGCAACTTTTTTTTTACCTTCAAAGCAATTTACAACTAATAATCCTCCTCACTCTCATGTGAGCAGGGACATAGTGTATAAACTCTTTGAGGAGTGGGGCTTGTTTGGGTTTGTAGCACTGACATCATGATTGGGGAAAAACTGTAGCTCTGGGAATCCTTCTTGCCATAGAAATACTGCCAAGGAATCATAGAGAGAAACCACTTCATGTGAATAACTCCTGTGCTGGAGAAGGTGTTGGGATTGGGACATTTTTAGTGCAAGCAGTTAAACTGTATTTTGTCTTTCTCAAATTTGTAAAGAGCAGTCCTATCTGTCCTGGGAGATTTTCTTTTGTTTTCTAAAGTTTCAGAAGTCTGCATGAGTGATCTTAAAATTGGATGAGTATTGTGTGACTGAGGCATTTCTGAGTTAGTTTGTAACTTGAACCATAAGAAAATGTTTTCTTGTTACATTAGTAAGATATATTTGAACCAGGGCTGAATGTCATTAAACATGCAGTGAATCACATCTGACATACATGCCAAAAGGAGTCTGAGATAATGGGACCAAAATGTCATACAATAGCAGTATTCACTTAATGGAGTAATTTCCTGGAATATAATCCTCAAGGATTATAAAATTAAATTCAGGAATGCATCCTTATTCTTATCTTGCCCCTTATAAAGTAAAACTGGAAACTGTTAACCCCTTGGTTGTTCTTATGGCAGCTTCTGAAGGTTAATCTTCTTTTTGGGTCTCAAGTTCCTTAGCTTCCAATGCCCAAAGGTGAAGTGAATCCATACACCATCCATTTGTAGCGCACACTTGTGCTGCTGCAGGTTCTCCATGGAGATGTGGGTGTTTTTTGCTTTGTTCTTCAAGTCTGCCAGCTGTTCTTCCTGAAACAGTGACCATTTGGGGTAGAACCACTGGTGCATGTCATGTAATGGGCAGAAAATGAGTCTCTGGACTTGTTTTGCTTTTATTTAGGATATATTCAACTAAGAGGCGTTGTGTGTAGTTAAGTCTATTGCATATAGTTAAGTCTGTAGGGATTCAGTGCTGGCAGTGATGGTGATGTTCTCCAGGGGTCTTCTACACCTTTAGAGAATGTTTAATATAGTCTAATTATGGTAACCTATCCTAAAACTGTGGTAATTAATCTTAAGAGATTGCTGATGTTGTTGGGTAGGGTTTTCTGAGAGATAGGTTCCAAACCTGCTTTATCTGTCCTTAATTCATGTTTTAAACATTGGCTTCAGCTTCTAGTTAATTTTCTGTGACTTCTACTGTGTTAGGCAGCTAATTCACTGGGAACTCTTGCAGGCTCCAGTCTGTTTCTTCAGTCCTTATTGAATCAGGTTGGAAAAGCGCTCCGGAATTTGAAAGAAAAGCAGAATGTAGGTTTGTGATCTTTCCTTTTTATGTAGTCTTTTTGAAGAAGGAAGACTGAGGTGTCTCATCTATATGAATCATCAAATCACTAGCAAAAATATAGGAAAAAACATGTTTTATCATTGCTGCCTTGACCAGTGTGCTGAGTTGAGAAGGGTGTGCCTGTAGGTTGGGCTAAAAATTGGGCAGAAGTGAGGGACACTGCAGTTCTTGTGCATTTGGAATGGAAGAAAAAAGCCTGGAGCTCCTGACCAGGGCTCTGCTGGTAGCAGCAAGCTGCTCCTGCTGGATGGGATTCAGCAGCAGCAAGGCTGGCCTTTTGGCCATTTGAGCTAAATTAAGGAGGTCTTCAGGAGACTGAAGGCAAAGCCGTTTCTTCTTACTTCTCCCCTTCTTCTCAGAGCCCTTGTAGCCCTTTGCTGTTGCTTATTCCTTTATCTTTCTCTTCTCAGCAAGGCCTAAACCAGTTGAGGTGCAACCCAACACCTGCTCTTTTCGTCATCTGACTACAAATCTCCCTTTCCACCTCAGGAAGACCAGGTGCAATCATCTATGTGCATGCAGACAAACACAGAATAAATTTACAGTCCCACCAGGATAAATGCTGTATTAAAATAACATGTGTAACATCATCAGAGTTCTGGTTTAAGCAGGGCAGATGGAAAATGCCCCGCTGACCTAATGCCCATTAAAAAAATATATCTGTAGCTGGTGTCACTGGGCTGCTTTCTTCTTTCCCTTTCTTTCCTTTTCTTATCATTTCTGTGCTTTCTCTTCAGAAGAAGTTCAGTGCTGCATGAAAGAGATTACAGGTGCTTTTCATCTTACCTCTTTTTTTCCCCCCAATTTTACTTCTTCCCAGCAAGCCTTGGGGTTTTTTTCAGTGGGTCTTTTTCCTTTCCCCC
>WBMV01006295.1:53365-112412 GCA_013396655.1 Campylorhamphus procurvoides | reverse complement strand
GGTTTTTTTCCTTTCCCCCCCCCCCCTTCTCTTTTAAAGCAATTGATTTATAGCTCTCCTACCTGCTGGGAAAGAATGACCTGCTACTGAGCATCTTCAGACAGCCCTTCTTATGAGTCACTTGGGACTGGAAGCACAGAGGGCTGGGTTGAAAGGTGTTTCTTTCCTGATGCTGTTTACACCCTAAGTGAATACTGATGTCATGTGCTGTTTTTGTATAGCTAGATATACACTGTGTGTATATGCACCTACATCTTGAAATGGGGTTGTCTAAGGAGGACAGACTTTCCTTTTTTTCCACGAACGCCCTCTTGATTTCTCCAGGTCTGAATGAAATCCAATTGCACTTTTTTCCCCTGTCTCTTCCTGTCATAATATGGTTTTGTTTGCACAAGATTCAGGCTGTGCTTTGGTTCCTCTGAAACATGAGGTGTGAATCCCATGCAGGAACACTTTCAGTCTGTCAAATAATTTGTGATTTCCCCCTTTGCTGCCCTGGTCTGTCTCTGTATGTCTGGGGCTGGAGACACAGGACAGGGAGAGCAGCAGTGCTGAGCCACTATGCCAAGAAGCCTTTCACCTCACTTTAGTTCACTGCAAGCTGGATGAACCGCAGGGCTACCCTGTTGAGCATTTGAAGCCTGAAAAGGTATTTCAGGGCAGTCTGGACAGGGCTTCTTTTTTTTTTTTTTTTTTTTCCTTTTCCCTTTTCTTTTTTTTTTTTCCCCCTTCTTCTCTAGTTTTTGCCATCTTGATACCAACACTAAATCGTTTTGCCTTCAAAGGAACAAATTTGACGTGCCAGGATGGCTGTTCTTCATCCTTTCTAAAGGATGAATCAGCCAACACTGAATTTCCTCAGACACATCTGCTTTCATGTGCTGGTCTGAAAACGCTGACCTCAGCAGTCAGGCCGATTTATTCTACAAAAGGAGTAAAATCTGTCTATTCTTGTGTGAATTCAGTTTTGAAAGAAAAAAATATAGAATTAAAAGCAAATTATCAGAAGAAACCAGAGTTTTGTTTTCTTAATTTGCTTTCCTACACCTAATACTAAGACTCCTTTTTCACTTGCTCATGCAACAACTAAGGCCAAGTCCAGTGTACATCACCCTTGAACTCTTAGTTAGTGTCACCTTTCATTATCAGAAAACAGCTAGAGATGCCACTTTTGAACCTTGGCAAGTGACAGAAGAGACCAATGAAGATTTACACACTGGCCCTGCTCTAAAAATGAATCAAACACGGGGTGACTCGTCCTGTCTCATTTCTCCTGTCCCTTCTTGCTTGGGGATGGTTTGGATGCAGTTGACTGATGTGAACTGCCAGTGTTTGGAGAGGAGGGTTTTGGGAGCCAATTTCAGCAGCCGGATCCAATTTCTGAGCAGCGTTGTGTGCAAGTGGGCTGTGTTTCATCATATTCGCTTCATTTTATTTTAATAAGTGTTACAAGAGGACTGCTCAGTGACTGAGTGAGGATTTTCCATTACAGGCTCTGCAGCCTTTTCATGCTCCCTGGCTCTCCTTCCTCCTCCTGCAGTAGGGCACATGGGATAACTGCTTTAGAAGTGATTTTTTTTTTCAAAAGGAAAGCAGAGGCCCATGGTCTGCATGAGCAGGATGGGATTTTAAGGATTTCTAATTTGTTCTCTCTCCTTCCCCTCTGATTTTTACCCTTTTAATTTATTTTTGTGAGGCCACAGGATATAGCAGGGGAACTGAATGCCTTGGGTCATGTGGGGCCCAGTTGCTCTTCAAGCCCCAAGCAGCCCTCCTCCCCAGGAATTGCCTCTCAGGAGTGTTTCTAGAGACCATGCAAGTCAGGAGCTACACAAGGAGTTTGTCTGGTTTCTTCTGCCTAAGCTTCCTTCACCCCATGAACCTTTTGGTGAGGGTGAAGACAAAAGGTGTTGGGGAAAAAGCAGATCACCTCCACAAAACAAAGAAATCCTGAAGAGAAAAGGGGCTTTGAGAGGGGGGAAAAAAGACAAAAGTAAATCAATAGTTATTTTTTTTCTTTTGTGGATTTCTCTTTCAGGTGAGGAGCATGCAGTAAGTTTTGACCTAGTTCCCTGAATATCACAAAGGTTTTTCGACAGCAGTTGCTTTAGGGAAGGTTCATGAGCAGGTGTTTCCCTGTCAGAAGGCAGCTGGTCTGCTGAAACTGAAGCTCTCCACATAAGTTTGTGTTTTGTCAATGCTTTTGTTGGGAATAAAGTCTGAAACACAGGCTGGATATGAGAGGTGGTGGCTGATGCATGCCTGCCCCTCTGAGGCCTAGTTTCAGGTCTCTGCCATCTCCAGCCTCACAGATGGGACTATTGTCTCTCTCCTTTCCTGCTTCTTATTTGTATTTTGGGGTCAGGTGACTTCAAATAGTAATATCAGCACTTGTTGTGGAATGTGGTTTTTTTTTTCGTAATCTTCGAAACTGTTGTGCAATTAAACTTTCACATAAAGCTTTGGGAGAAATAACCTTGGACTGCTCCAGTCTGGTTCATCATAGTGCTTAAGGTAGCCTTGCAGGTGATAAGACAGGGAAGGAATGTTTCTGAAAAGAGATGGGAGGGGGGCGGGAATTCCTTGGGAAGCTGGCTTCTGTGTCAGTTTTGGATTCCGAGTATTTTATACAAAAAGTTTGGCTACATGGCTAGGTTGAAGACTAGCCACAGAAGAGGCCTTAGCTCCAGTGTGTCTGGGGATGCTGAATTGTTAAAGTATTCATCAGAGAGCCTCCCTACATTTACTCGGTGCTGCAGCAGCAGCAGGTTGGTCCTAGCAGAACATCAGGTGCAACATCCAGCCATGGCTATTGGAGGCAGGAAGGGACCTCACGAGCACCCTGCCAGCCTTCCACACTGAGCAGGCTGCCTGTGGCAGTGGTGAGCCCAGTGGGGTTGTCCTGCCACTGCTGGGAGTGACAGATCTGTCTGTCCTCCAAACGAGACACCCCCAGTGAGCATCCTGCTGTTGCATGTGGGGACCTTCTGGGAGTATGGCCCAGTTGCCTTAATTCACACTTCCTTCTGGTGTGGAGAACGATTTTGGGACTACAAAGGTCAATTTTCATGCTGTTTAGGAAACAAAATACATTGACTGTGCTTAACAAAGTAAACAAACCAACCAACCTGAAAATGACCAAGCAGCTGGTTAACAGTTGGAGCAAAGACACGTCTCAGCAGTGAGGCTGTGGAAGTGCTGCCTTCCCCAGTGTATTCGGTTCCCCTGGCATAACAGGACTGGCAGGCTTAGAGTGACAGCCAGGGATTTTCAGCAGGCTCTTTCCCTGCCTTCCTTTGCTCTGCAGCAAAGTCTGGAGAAAAGCACGCTTGGTGCCCATGGGTTGCCATGGAAAGAGCTGCCACATCGCACTGAGTTCATAGTGGGGTGTTTGGTGGTTGTTTCTTTTCAGGAGAAAAATTTTCACAAGTGTTATAAAACTGGGTGGCCATCTAAATTAATGTAAGGTGGTCACAAAATCAGTGTCTCTTGAAATGATTAAGGAATTTTTTTCCCTTCACTTGGAAGGAGCGCACGTATGTTTTGGTAAACAAATATTGAATATTAGTGTCACACTGGATTTTGGAGCCTGTTGCAGCACAGAGGAGAGACTAGGAATGATGAGGGTTTTTTGGAGTGAATGGGAGAAAGAATAAGCTCTGGGCACACTGTTGCAGACATGGGCTTGGCCTCCTGGAAACAGGGAGAAGAAACCAAGTTTTTAAAAAATATTCAAATACCCTTCAGTGAGAAACTGTTTCAAGGAGCAGTTCTCCTTTTATGCATTTCTCAAGTGTTGCTCAAGCATCATTGTTACAGTTTCTTCATCTGGAGGAGCTATGAAGTAGCCCTAGGGGGAATCCAGGCACCAGGAAAACAAAGAGGCCAATGCCTGAGATGACTCCAGCTCTGAGCCAGAGCTGGGACTAGTGAGTACAGAGGGATTAAAACGTGTGGGAGGAGATGGGAGGAGGCAACTGCCAAGCGTACTTTGTCATGCTTTAAGGTATTTTGATGGCAAACCCTTCCACTGGTAAGAAACTAATGTGAGGGTTTGCCAATTCTTTTGTTGTTGTTTTCCCTGTCCTTTTATTCTTCAGCACAGTAATAATCTCCCTGGGTGAAACATGATCCCTTTTGTAGTTTGAGAGTGTGAGTGGTATTCCAGGCAGATGCCAAAGCATCCAAGCTTTGGATGGTCCAGATTAAACTCGGTAATGGAAGTAGGAACTGGTTTGTTCTGCATCCCTTGATGTTTAAAATTAGAAGTGGAAGAAACAAAATGTGTCCTCCTTTGTGGCATGCACTGTGGCCAAAGTCTGCAAAGGCATGGATCGTGCTAATCTGATTGTATTTACAAGTGTGTCAATTCTTATTTTTTAATATGTATCAGATCTTATCAAACTTCATTTACTTACAAAGATACTTTTCACTCTCTTCCACTGCATATTTCCAGAAGAATCACTGCTTCTTTTGAACTGGGATATTAAATAGTTTGTGAGTAAGCCAGTAATCACCTCCTCTTTGTATTTCCTGAGTGAAATGAAAATGCAGGGATGTTCTGATCCTGCTAAATCCCACTCTTTTCCAACAACGTTGTGTCAGGATGTGCTCACCCTCTAACCCCAGCACCCCGTGTTGGCATCCTTTCCTGGAGCTCCTGGGGGTGCTGGCAGCTCCTGTCTGGGCTAGGCACCTGCACTGCAAGGGCCAGGTGAGGGAAAGGTGGGACAAGCTGGATTTGGAGTGGTGCCTCAGAGCTGCTGCATTGGAGAAAAAAAATACATACACAGGCTAGCAGATTAAATTTAAATAGGGAAATGTTGCACAAAGGAATTGCATATTATATCTGTCTGCCAAGTTTCTGATGTCTTGAGGACAAGAATATTCCTGGAAATTGGAGAGCCTTGTATTCAAATGGTCTTGAAGTATCCAGGTAGCAAAAGTTGTACAGATAGATTTGAGGGCAGAGCTTTGGCACTCCCTCAGACTCATCCTTGCTGCAAGTCTGGTTAGAGTTCACTGGAATTATTGCTCCCCAAAGCAGTGACTTCACTGTCCTGCAGTACTGGATAGGGTAAGAAGGATTTCGCATTGGGAGGAGGGAGACAGTGTTTGGGTTTGTGGGTTGTAGTTGTCAGGGGAGTGTTTCTAACCCAGCTAGGGAAACCCAACTCTCTGTGGCAAGGGGGAAGGATTGCGTTGTGTGCCCAACTTCTGGCACGAACGAAGGTCCTTTGTGGCCGTGCCAAATTCTCCCAGCAGCAGAACTGTTACTGTGCACAGAGGTCAGTAGTTCTGCCCTGTGAAAAATTGCAGCAGCACTGGGTGCTGCAGGGAGGAAGAGGAAGCTCGTTTGGTCCCATGATTTCCAGGGGAAAAATGGTGTTTGTTTGCCTACCTGGTACACACCTGTAGGGACATAAACTGTATGCCCCCACCTGAAACCTCAGCATACTGTGTGGCAACACAGGCCTTTTCCTCAAGAGTAAGCACGGTTTTGAAAGGCTTTCTAATTCTGGTAGTTCTCCCCCTGCCTTTTTCTTTTTCCCATTAAAAATTGTATCTATAATCTTTGATTTTTCTAGGGAAGATAAATATTTGATTGGGAGCATATTTGTTCGGTGACAGAAGAAATTCGAATGATGTTACTTAATGAATAATTTCAACTCCAAGTATGTTCTAATTTCACACTTCATAGGGTGTAGATATCTGTAACATCAGTTATGTTACAGCTGGCTCTTGGTTTTCAGTGGCAGACAACGGTTGGTGTCTTTTGGTCTTGTATCAGATGCCTTAAATGCCCAGTAAGCTGAGAAAAGTGTTCTGTAACCTTCAGCTGAAGGGAAGGCATGCAAATATTTCAAAGGATCTTGCTGGACTTGCTATTACTGTCTCTCAGCCTCTTCTGTGGAACATGTGGTAGGTCCTCTGTCATACGGTTTATAGGATTATACTAAAGGCAAAGTGGTTTGTATGAGTGTGAGAATTGGGTGCTTACTAAGAGTAGAGATAATTAAACACACTTTGGCAACAAAGTGCTGAGTTAAAATTTGAAGCCAGTAAGGAGAAAATCTTATGCAGAAGTGATTTGAATGGGAAGTACAGCAGATTTAGTAAAAGAACTTCAACAGCATGTGATTAGGATGACAAAGCAAAGTATCTAGACTTCTTTCAGAGGTTCAGTTTTGCATAATTTGAACTAACCAAGGGGTACTGTGATGCATGCTAGGAATGCTCAGCTTGTATCACCAGCAAGGAGGAAAAAATATGCCCTTGACTGAAAAAAGTGTGGATCAACTCTTCCAGGGCCTTGAGAGAGAAAAGAGAACAAGTATATATTGGTGGTGCCAATAGACATTGTATGAAATGATCTTCGTCACCTGGGAATCCTCTCTACAATGCTTGATTTTTTTCCACAATTTGGGCAAAAAATGGAATGGGGAAGAGTTCTTGAGCTGTAAGATTCTAAGCAAAGGAATACCAGAAGGAATCCATGTGGTTTTGCTCATGATACGCTTTGCAGCACCTGCAGAGGAAAGTGGGTTTTAGCTTGTGTAAGGACAGAGGGAGGCTTGGCAACATCAGAAGTAGACTAACTTCGTTCCTGTATACATGCACCTGGCCCCATGAGTGATTTCTGAGAGAAGACAGATAGTTCAGACCTTTGATCTTCAGACTTTTGCTTCCTCCCATGAGCCTCCTGGTGAGACTTGTGGTGGCTTTGTGACTTTGGTGCTTGTTTGCTGAGACCTAATCTAAGAGTACCAGCTCCTTTAACAGGGGCTGCTAACTGGTTTTCCACTTGTGAGCCAGGAGAATAACCTGAATTTACTGGAGACTGGAGCAGCCTGTAGCACAAAAAAAACCTTGCTGCCCTACTGAAGAATTCGGGTAAGGCAAGCTTTTCGCAGTTGTTACCCAGTCCCTTTTGGTGGCTGCAAGCTGTAAATTGACGTGGCTGTTTAACAAAGCCTCAGCCACGCTCTCTTCATGCCTTAATTGCCCATCTGAGCACTGGGAATAATAGCAGTGCCTTAACTCGGCAAGCTTACTGTGAGGATAGGTGTGTTAACAAATGTAAAGCCTCCAAGTACTGGGCCAGTGGGATCCTCTGACTACCACAAGTCATTAACTTTCTAAGCTGGACTCCTACCTGAGGGGAAAGGCCCTAAAAAGATACCTGTTTTACATGGTTGGTGGAAGTCATGTCATTGCTTTTAGAGAAGAAAAGCCTCCAAATGTGGAACTTATGTTTTCCATGGTCTAATACAAGGCCACTTTTGAAACAGTATTTCCTTTAAGGAAGTAGAGCACAACAAAATACAATGTAAAATGTGACAAGATGAGAACGAAAGCTACTTAAACCAAAATATTTGCAATGCCTCTCAGCAGAACCAAATTGGTCATCGTTGGGAAGCCGAGGAGGTCAGAACTGATGCCAAGCACTGCCTATGCAAGAATCTTTTTAAGCACTTCGTTCCTCGGAACTGGCAGAGCCATCTCTCCTGCATGTTGCTTTTTGTCTCTGTCGTGGTTGGAAGAGTGGGGTCTGGCTATAGTTGTGAAGAAATTGTGTCAGGTTCAAGGAAGGAGATATCTTTTCCTGGCTGTATAGGCATTCATCTGTATCACAGGACTCTCCTAAATAGAGATCCATGTTGGGAAATGCATGTGCATCATCAGCCAGCAGTGTAAGGTCACTCATCTGATTTTGTCTAGTGAGCAGGAGACCTGACCTGGCTATGGCCACAGGCAGCAGGGGCGTCTGCAGTGTGCTCCCCGGAGCCAGCAGCAGTACTTGTATGGGGTCTGTTTGCATGTGGCAAACAGAGCATGGCATTTTGACATGGGATGCCTGACGTTTGCCTCCTCGGTTCATCAGGGTACTGAACCGTGCAAGTTAAGCCAATGGCTGACTCCTCGTGTGCTTAAAATTGGAGCTGCCCTGAAGTGCCTTGGACATCAGATTTGTTTGGTATTCTGTGGCTGAGTTTGGAGCTCACTGGGCTTTCAGGTCCTGTGAAAATTCATGTGGCAGTTTCTAGGGGTGGTTTTGTTTTGAAGGAGGTGTGTTGAAATTCCTGCTTCTGGAAGTGTCAAGGTGACATGTTTCCATCTCATCACTGTGCAAGCGTTCGGTGTGATGGGCTGCAAGACACTGCTTTGTAACCCAAACTCAGCTTCTTGGGCATCCTTTGATAGTGTCTGGTGTTGTAGCTCAAGAGCTTCCATTTAGGAAGTGAATATTTTTAGTTGTTACAGTTACAACCAAAACCTGAAGCTTTTCCCAGTGGTGCAAAGATTTGAGTTGTGTTAAGCAGTGTCAGTCTGGATGACTTGAAGCCATTGCTGTTGAGTTCACCAGTGTGTAGATGAGTGGATGTAGGGAAATGGGAGCAGGAGAGAACAGCAGTGTTTGGGAGGCACCAGTAAAACCGTCCTATGGGAGGGAGATGTTTTGCTCATCTGCTTATAGTGTTTCATGCTCTCATCTGTATTTCTGCTTGGGTACCGTGAAGATACACAGAAGCACTTGGGGGGAAAGGAGAGAGGTACAGTGACTCATCAGCTTTTTAAATCGTAAACCATCTGTGGTTTTCCTAACACATCATGAGTGAGTCAAAGGGGGAGGTGTGCAGCTATAGACACACACAGGTTACTAATGTTTTCTGTTAATTATTGAGCTCCTTCCTCTCTTTTGGGACTTCTGTAGGCTCCTTCAGTGCTGCAGTTGTGTTGAATGAGGCTGATGCAAAAGCTGCTTCCCATATTGGACAGAGTTGGTCAAGTATCCCTTAAGTCTGTGTGTATTTCTTGTTAAGACATGATATCCTGATGACAGATTTCTTCAGCTTTCTTTTTCCCTCAAATCTAAACACTTCTGAATTGGTCACCAAATAGTCTCATGGCCTCCTCAGCCTTTGCTCCTTCCCCTCCTTCCTGCCCTTTGGGTGCATTTTTCCCTGTTTCCTGCAGAAAAATGTCATGAGGGAGTGTGAGAAGTACTACAGCAGGAAAACTTCTGTGCTGTTGCTTAAATTTTGTAAGCATGTGGAGTAAAGAAATCAAATTACTTGATTCTGTCATAGCCCACCTTTCTGTTTTGTAAGAATTTAACTGATAGAGTCTCATGATAACCATAAATCTGATGAGAGAGAATGTAATAATAAATAAAATACATAGTAATACTGGAAGTGTACCCTGTCTAGGTGGCAGTATTATGGACTGATGGATGGCACAAAGGAGAAAGGAGACCAGACATTGCTGTTATGTTTGATCTAAAAAAAAAAAGGAAATTACTACTAAAAATTGTTCTAAGCAAATAATAATTTAACACACGCCCCTTTTCCCAGGGGAAAAAAACCCACTCTTTAAAAGTGTATCTGAAAAGAAGTGAACCTAACCATTCAATTGAAATAACCTATTTTTTTTCCCTACGTAAAATCAAAAATGGTTATATCCGGGTTTTACTCACGTAGCTGAAGATTGTGTCTATAGATAATTTTTATTTTGTGTCTGTTAGTCCCTTGTCCTCCCACTACATGCTGCTGGATAAAACATCAGTATGAAAAATCACTTAAATCCAGTGACTCTAATCCAGTCCAATTATGAGAATTCAATGAGTTGCACAGACAAGTAATTAAACTAATTAGAATGAATGTTTTAATAGCATTTCTATTTCTCTTACGAACTCTGTTGGTCTTTATTTCTCTCTTCTGAACATGGAAGTACCCACCCTAGGAGTAACACACCACTGATTAAAGGAGATAATTTTGACAGGGAACATGACTATTATTTTGAAGCTCACTGCCCATGCTGATGGAGGGTGTTGGTGAGAGATTCAGTCCCTCTGCGGGTGTTGAGAACATTTGCTGATGTATCTTGCATGGGTGGTTCATGAATCTTCTCGCTTTGAAGAGGTCAGTCAGTACATCTCCTTCCTAAAGGAGAGAGCAGGGCCCCAGGAGTGCACCCACTATCACCTTCTGGGTTTGGGGTGTGTACAGTCAGAGGTGTCACTGGGATTTTGGGTCCTTTTATGTCCCTGAGCATCTGTGACTCCAGAGGGGGGCACCAGCTAAGCCACATGTTCATCATTACACCAGTGTAGGGGCCTCTGACAGAAGCACACACTACAAAGAAAGCTTTTCCCAGACTGCATAAGCATCACAGACCAGTGGAAGCTGCAGCACTTTCCAGTCGCGTTTGCCTATGTGCCCTGTTTTGTGTGCAAGCTTGTGATTCCTAGCCCTTTTTTGGAAGGAGAAACCAGTGACTGGAAAGCAAAGGAACATGAACTTTGTCCCTCACCTTGACAGTCCAGTTCTCTCCCTCCTGCCCATTGTTTGCCCCATCTACTCCAATGTGTGCCCTCCTGGAGAAGAACTATCTCCTGCCTACCCTGAGAGTAAGGCCATTGTCATATATGGAACAACTGACTATTGCTACAATATACATATTCTTTCATGGCATGAACAAGTTTGTAAAGTGCTGGTTTTCATCATGAGGGGATTATTCTATCACTTTTCCAGACAGCAAAAAGAGCTATAAAGCCAGGCCTAATCCAGTTTTAGCAACTGAACTTAAGACTGCATTTAAAAAACAGGAGGAAAGAAAGTACAAGCCAGTGATTGCTGATTGGTATTTATAATAGAAAATTCACAGCATGCAATGTTCAACTTCCCCTTCTCTGGGAGGGGCTTGGCCTCTCGTGTTCATACCACCATTTCACTCCTGTCTTTTGACATTGCAGCATATGAATAAAAACATTTTAGTTCAAAAGAATAGCCTGTGAGCAGTGTACTTTGAAGTAAGCCTATTGCATATTACTGTCACACAACCTAGTCTTGTCAAGCCTACAGAGGGTTTGGGTTTTTTTCCCCAAATACCTGTGATTTTCAGAGGAACTTTCTCTATCTCTGTGGAGTGGTCACATCACTGCTAAGTTGTTAACGTTAAAAAGCAGCTTTCATGTGATTAATTAAGGCATGCAGTTCTCCAGGGTGTTCCACAACTGTTGGTGCCCTTTGAAACCTGTTTTGTGCTACCCTCAGCCCATCTCCACCAAATCCTATGTTTTTTCTAAGTGTTTCTGCAGAGTCTCTCAGTGACTGTGCTGTAGGGGTGTGTGGTAGAGGTGGGATGTGGGCTGAGTTTGCTTCTGCCCCCGTTCATGTGTTGATGTGCAGTTTCACAGGACATGTTACTGGGGGAGTCAGGAATCTGTGAGACTGTTTGGTTTACTGATGGCCTTTTGAAAGGTGTGATTCTGGCCCTTAAAGAAAAATTATCATTTGCTGCTTCTCTGTTGACAAAAATTCATGGCCATGGCACCCTGCTACAAATATCTGTGTGGGAATTTTTTTTATAATTAGAAATGTCTACACCAAGATATGCAAATTGAAAATGTATAGTGCTTTCAATTTTATTTTTTCCACGTGCCTGCAAAAATTACTGCTGTAATGACCTGTGCACCTCCCCATTAATTGTAGTTTATTCAGCTTGCAAAGAACTGCAGAAGTATTGGAGCTCTAGGCTGCTATGACTTAAATACTGCTTTAAAAGCTCTGCCCTAGTTCACAAAACTTGTCTTTCTTTCTGTGGTTTTCTTTTGTAAATTGTTACAGTCCTAATCCATCATGGTGGAATTACTGGCCTGGTTTGCTTCCGCTTATTATGCTGTATATAATTAAGCAATGTTTTAAGTGTTTTATCACAGTGGAGAGCAACAGCATGTTTTTTGCTGTGCTAGCTGATGTGCTTTTTGATATGACTGTAGCAGCTGCATGCTGAAAACAGTTGTAAGGAAGGAAAAACATCACCCTAGGCATGTTCCTTTTTTGCACCATGAAATGTGTATCTCACCTCTCATCCTTGTATTTGTAGGAGAAAAATATTACCGCAACATCAGTGAATGTGCGTTCAATGTCTCTCATGTGGAGCAGGATGGTAGAGCTCAGCTCTCTGCTGCATGTGTTTGCTTTGCTGCAGCCTTTGTGGGTGAAGAGCAGATGGTCATGGGATGTTACGAAGCTCTCAAGTAATGTCAATTAGTTTCTGCTCTGAACCCTGATCACGACTTCTGGTCAGCCACGCAGATTCGAGTCAAGGGTTAAAAGCAGAGATGCTCACAGGGCCGCTGCTTGTAAGTCCTGGGTCAGTCAGGGAGGGACCCACAAGCTTGGAAGGTTATGAGAAGGAGGAGACACCATTGAAGCTAACCAGAAATGAACAAACCTATTGTCTGTCCTGGTGTGGTTGGTCACATGTCCTGGTGTGGTTGGTCGCATGTCCTGAAAGGGTGGAAAATTCTTCAGCTCAGGAAGAAGGTGGTGCAGGTGGTGTCTCTACTTTAAAAGGTGTTTGTGAGGCAGTAGGCAGCAGGGGCTGGCTGGCATCTGAGGGCACAGCATGGTGTCTGTGTTGACGTTTGCTGAGACCCACTTGCTGAGTGATAAAATGGGATAGTATTGCAAAAGAATCCATGGGCCAAAAGATTTGTGCCCGACAAGTCCTTGCCAGTGAGCTTTGTGCTGTGCACCTCCTCTGTTAATTCTGCTGGGCCCGCAGGCTGGGAAAGGGACGTGGGAAAGCTGTAAGGAAGAGTTTGTGCCTTTGTGATATTGAATGTCATGTTCAGACAAGGGGTGTGTGTTAAATTACAAGGGTGTAATTTGCACTTTCTTGTCCTGTGTAATGGAGAGGGTGCTGTTTGTGGAGACTGAGCTCCTAAGCAGTAAAGCAATAAAATACTTCCAGCCTCTTGAATCATCAGCTGGCCCTTGCAAGTGGACACCTCTATATTTCTGTGCTTTTTTGCACATACCCTCGTGGTCATGGCTTTCCTACTGTTCATTTTCAAAAGAGGCCAGGTGCTGGGAACTTTCTGTCAGCTCAGAGGAGAACAAACCAGTGCAGTGAGATGAAAAATAAGAAAGATTTTATTGGCAGACTACACAAGTGTCCCTAAAGTGTTTAGGGGTTTTGTTTTGGTTTTCAGGCTTGGGTTTTTTTTTTCAGGTTTGTTTGTTTGTTTGTTTTTAAAAAGCAAGGTGTATCTGTGAAAAGCAAAGATCCATTTGTACCAGCTTGGGGGTTCAGCCTGTTTCAGCCTCTGTTGTATGTACTTTAATCCAGCCCTCAGCTGGAAACAAGATGCAGCACAAAGTAGTGATATCTCCAGTGCACTTTTCCCTTTCTGCCAAAGTTAAGGATTTCCCAGCTTTTTAACTTGACATCTCTTCAAATTTGGTTGTCTTTAGATAGCCTTTTTCAGACTCAGTCATGTTTTGGGCTATGAGGGAGAACAGGCTCAGTCCGTCTTCCCACTGCCCTGCCACTTCCCAACCACAGCTCACAGGGGTTTGCCTGATGCTTTGTGTTACTGAGCTGTGTCCGAGCTGCCATGGAAAGTTACTGCTCTGCCACCACTTTGGAGGAACCTGTGGGAACAGCGTTGCAGAAAAGGAGTTCAGTTTCTACCCAAATATATGCCTTTTGTTCTGAGAGAAGTGGGGTATAAAACTTGGTAAAGATGGGAGAGAGTGAAAAGATTTAGGTGTTCAGCAAGAGAAAGTTGGGGTTTTTTTTAAATTTAAATTTTTCCATCCCGTAGCTTGAACTGTACAGTTTGCTGCTGGAAGGTGGCATAACTACAGAGGCAAAAGTTTTCCAGTGACAACCAGGCCTAAAAACATGATCTCTTTCCCCTGTGTGATTCTCTCTAGTTTCTCCAGTCTGGGGCCAGGTGGCCAGGTAGGGAATCTGGCATTTCCTCAGTTGTGCAGAGTTGCTGTGGAGGTGCCACTGCAGTCTCGTGTCAAATGCTCTGGAGGTTTTGGCAGAGGTTTGATAAATCACAGGACTGTGACTGAATTATTTCATTTTTTTAAACAAATTTCAGAAATAAAACAAAGCCAGGTTAGGGCCTCACTCATAACTGCTGTGACACACTCTGGGGGAGATAGGTTTGAAAGAATGCTTTGCTTCTGACCTGTATGCTCCCATCCTGGATGCCTTTGCTGAAGCAAAGCAGATGGGAAGTTTTTTTTCCTGCACAGGGGTTCTCTGTGGTTTGATTTAGATCTCATTCACAGTGACAGATTCTGCTTGGAGCCAAAAACTTCCATTTTTCACCTGGTTGCCTTTTGCTGTTTTGTGCATTTGTTCATTTAAAAAGAAAATTCAAATAATTAGATGGTTTTATTTTTTTAACCCTTTGCCATATGGGAAGACAAGCAAGAGAGCTGGCAGGTTAACTGGAGGAGTGAGGACTAACTTACCTCTTCGTGCTCAGGGGATACTGACTGCCTACAGGGCAGCTACTGACAGCACCCCTGCACCCCATGCCTGTGCCACTGCACATTGGCTGCAGACTAAAAAACAGGTCATTTGTCTGGGGTCCTGTTCATAAAAAAACAAAGAGTGAACAGGGCTAGCTTTAGGGATGGAGGTTGACCTGACCATGGTGCAGCCCCGTTTATCAAACATCGCATGTGGATTTTGCCCCTCAAAGGGATGTGTGTGCTGTGGACATGGCTCAGGTGATGAAAGGTAGCTCAGGTTCCCATCACGATGTGCTGGTTGCTGAGCCATTGCTGTAGGGTAACTTCTCATCTCCCTGCAAATTTTGGTAGCTGTCATGAGCTGGAGAACAGCCATCTGCAAGTGAAATCCAGAGGTTGTGGGGTAAGGTTTGTCTGCCTGCTGATCTCTAGTGGAGTGACAGCCTGAGAGCTGCTTCACTCCTGGATTGGAGGAGCCAAAGTGGCATCATTTAGCAGCTTGGTCAGGAGCAACACCATGTGTTTAAAGCTGTCTACTGGAGCTTTGATGTTGTGGCAAGCAGCTCATGCTTGAAAGCAGTGAATTGCTCCTGATGCTTTCTCTAATGTCCTCGGGTGGGATGTGGCAGGCCCTGCAGATATACATGATGCAGTGTTGTGTCACGGGGATGGAGAGAGTGCCCCATCCTTCTTTGACTGTGTCATCCCAAATGACACCCCTACCGAGGTAATAGGGGCCACAGCTTGGAGGTCCCAATAAACTCTCCTGCTTATGCAGGTGTTGGGCCTCTTTTCCTCCCCGTCTTTCAGGGTGTGGGTTGAAGGGACAGTTATTAACACCCCAAACTGCACATCTTGGACTAAAAACCGTTTGGGTTTTGTTTTGGGGTTTTTTTGTCTTCCAAAGAGAAGCATTTGACTTAGGCTTGATTTCTATGGTGGATAGTGATTCTCATGTGGCAGAAAAGACTATTCAGCAGTGTAAGGTTAGAAACCAGCAATTAGACATGGTAGAAAGACACTTGGCGGAATAAAAGGTGGAAGAGAAGCAACAATTGGTACAATTTTCTAGAAAAATTATAGCAGAATTTTTAATCTTTCCACGCTCTTATGTATGCTTTGGAGGGACCTTGGCCCTTCCTCTGTATTTAGAGCATCCTTGTTCGGGGCCAGTTCTCCTGTCCTCATAAGAGTTGGGAGATCAGCCCAGCAACTCAGTGTAGCAGAGTGCTTGCTGAGCTTTCAGAAAGTGGGGAATTCAAAACATTTATTCTGACTTTTAAGAAACCTTTGACTAATTCAGAGCTGTAATCTAGATTGCAGAATGTCACAGAATATGCTGGGTTGGAAGGGACCCACAAGGATGAGAGTCCAACCCTTGGCTCTGTACCCATCCCCAAAAGTAACTCCATGTGCCTGAGAATATCATTGTCCTTGAACTCTGTCAGGCTTGGTGCTGTGACCACTGTCCTTGAGAGCCTGTTCCAGTGCCCAACCACCCTCTGAGTGAAGAATCTCTTCCCAGTATACAACCTAAACCTCCCCTGACACAACTTCAGGCCATTATCTCAGATCTTGTCACTGGTCACCACAGAGAAGAGATCAGTGCCTGACCCTCCTTTTCCCCTCAGCAGGAAGTTGCAACCACAGTGAAGTCTCCCCTCAGTCTCCTCTTCTCCAGGCTAAACAGATGAAGTGACCTCAGCCCCTACTCATACAGCTTCCCCTCATGGCCCTTCACCCTCTTCATTGCCCTCCTTTGTACACTCTTTACTGACTTATTATCTTTCTTACATTGTCGTGCCCGGAACTGCACACAATGTTCAGGGAGAGGCCATCCCAGTGCAGAGCAGAGCGGGACAATCCCCTTCCTCGACCAGCTGGTGATGCTGTGCCTGATGCCTCCCAGGATATGGTTGGCCCTCCTGGCTGCCAGGGCACTGCTGACTCATATTCAACTTGCCATCCACCAGGACTCCCAAATCCCTTTCTGCAGCACTGCTTTCCAGCATCTCATTGTTCCCTACTCTGGAGAAACATCCATGGTTGCCCCATCCCAGGTGCAGAATTCAGCACTTTCCTTTGTTGAACTTCATGTGGTTGGTGATTGCCCAGTCCTTTAATTTATCAAGGTCTCTTTCTCTGCTCTTTCTCTTCCATCCTATTCCTTTATCTTTTTGTTCTTAGTTCTTTTTTCCTGTGGAGGAGAGGGATATTCAGTGAAATATAAATAAGCCTTGCTTTGTCTTTGATGTCTTTTGAATTTTCTTCCTTTTGCTGATGTTGCTACATGAATTTTGCACAGGGTCATACATTAGAAAAGGAGCAGACCATTAGGTGCAGCTGTGGCCTGGGAGGGAGAGCAAGCCCCAGAGGAGCATCCTGGGAGCTGTGGCTTCGTACTCATCTTCATCACCCTGGCCGAGGGCACTGCCTTACGCCTCCCTTCTCTCATCTGAGAAAGTCAGTGTTACAAATGTAGTGGGATCTCCAAGGAAAATTGGGGTGGCCTTATTACCTTCACCCTGTTTCCAGCAGCAGCTGGACTTGCAAAGCCAACTCTGCCCCCTTCTCTCATCTTTTGACCTGTCTCAGTCAAATTTACTTTAAGGGAAGAAGCTTCAAAGATAATTCATTTTCTGCAAGTGTAGTTAAACATAGGTGACCAGGAAGATGGGTGTTTGGACAGTTGAGTGCTTGTCTCTGGCTTCTGATCCTATCTGCAGTGGGACACAGTAGGTCACAGATCACTGCCAAAATATCTGCAGGAGGATAATTTTGAGGGGAAGTAGAAGGGAATTTTGAAGGAGTATGTGGAAATGATAGAGAATATTCTGCGTAATCCAGTTTAAAGGTCAGTCAGCACAAATCTACAGAAAACCAGGCATCATTTCTTCCACTGTTAATCTGCTTGCTTATTATTAAAAGGCAGAAAGGAAAAAGAGGGAAACAAAAGAGGAAATTTTGGCTCAGAGGTGCTGACACTTCAGGGAAAGATGATGACAATGCTGGTGATCCCAGGTTAGAGGGAAATGGCACTGTTATCCTAACTGAGGTAGAGCCATAAGCCCATGGGCAGCCCCATCCCTGTTTCATGGAGCTCAGCAAAGATGCTCCATTTCCCAGGGGAGCACCCAGAACTTAAATACACCCTTGAAACTCAACAGGTGCTCTCACACTTCACCAGATCAGAGCAAGTGTGTGGGAGTGTCCCTGGTCTGTGTCAGGGCTGGGCAGCACAGGGGTGGCAGTGTCTGTGAACACAAAGCTCTGTGCAGATATACTGAGGTGTCTGCGCTGTAACAAATGGTGCCTGTGTGGCATCTTTGTGATGTGTTTCGTGTTTCACAGCTTGTGTTTCACCAGAGCCCTGTCTGTGAAGGTGCTGCATGGAGAATTCACATATGAAGTGTTTTGTGTGTGGAGAATTGCATCACACTGGGTTTTGAGTACATGGAGCGGGAAGCTGCTGTCCCTGCTCTTATTCCCAGCTGGAGCTGCTTCCTCTGGCAGTATATCATTTTAAGTTTCCATATATGCAGGAGTGGTGTGATCTCTGATGGGCAGAGCAGCAGAAATGTGCTCTGGAGACCTGCAGAGGATTCCTCAGCTGACAGAACCCTGAAGTGAGCGGCTGTTTTTACTGTGAGTTTCTGACTCTCATGCCAAGGCTCAAGCAAGAGGAGCAGGTTCAGGGACAGAATTCAGGTGGTTATAAACTGCTGATGTTGGATGTGCCAGTTGTAACTGCAGTAGAATTTTATTCCATTAGACCTTCATGTCTTGGATTCTGGATGCAGTTTATCATTTACAAGCTTCACAGTGAGCAAATACGCATTTGGTTAGACATGAAGTCATAGACTCACAGAATGGTTTGTATTGGAAAGGGTCTTTAAAGATCATCCAGTCCGTACCCCAACAATGGGCAGGGATATCTTTCACTGTCTCTCTAGTTCAGATTTAGTATGCTTCTACAGAAATCAGTGCAGGCCTTACTCACTCTGCAAATCTCCACTTTCCATTCTCCTCCAGTTTGTAAACCCCAGTGCCTCTCCCACCCCATTCTAACTACTTCTTGAGTTTTCCATTAAGACTGGGAAGTATTACAAAGCCAGAGACCATGGGATTAGAAAGAATAGCAAATTGGATGCAATGATAAATTCGAAACAGCATCTTGTCAAATAGGGAAGTGACCTTTTTTGTTATCTTTTTTTTCTAATGAAACTCTTTTGACAACTAAATTCCTTTCATTCTCTCCACCCATTCCTGATGAGTGCAGGCAGATCCTGAAACAGCTAGTGCAGTTTTTCTTTGTGCTTTTTTTGACTGATGTTGGCCTCAGATCCCTTTAAAAACATGTTTTACAGAATTCTTGTGTTTGGGAACTTCCAAAACTGCTTCAACATGTGAATTGTGCTTTAAAGTATTTTGGGTTTTGTTTCTCTTTTAATTCTGTAGAAAGTGAAATGCACAAATTGGCATTTGATGAGACTATCAGCAGGGTCACAGGAAGGGACCCTGTTTAAAAGGTATCTGAGAGCTTCTGTTACCTTTGGTAGCCACCTCTGTTAATGTTAAGTGAAAAGTGGAGTTTTAAGGAAACTTTAGTTCCAGGAAAGACTTTATAGGCCTCCACAGATGGACTGCAGTTTCTTTGAGCCCACTTTTCCTCAAGACACAGACCTTTGGAAGTGTTGATTTGCATTAACTCTTCTTTCTGTCTTTACTTTTGCAACCAAGGCAGGCACTATACCTTTATTTAGAAGTCACCCATCATCAGTAACACAGTCATTTAGTAAGACATATTTACAAGGTAAGTGACAGTGGGAAGTAATTAAGTTTAATATAAATCACACGCAATTTCAAATCTGCAGGCTTCAAAATAATAATTAATAGAAACTGCAGCTTCTATAAAAAGATACAATATTTATAGTAGTTTCTTCTTTCTTTTCCAGCTAAATACATTGAGTCTAGTGGAAATTAAAATCCCCTGTCTGTTCATCTTACTTGTTTCAAAGTAATTTTTTATTTCTGGTGCACTTCTTTGCGAATTACCCACTGCTTTCATTCTTTGTGGGGAGATTCTTGACTCAGCATGATGATGGCAAGAAGGAAGAATTTGGCATTATCCAAAATACTCTTGCAAATGCATATATCTTGAGCTGTGGCTTTCTGATAAATCTCTGTTAAGTCACTGCCTGACAACATATGCTTTCTTTCACAGGTGTCATGCAACTGAGAGGTCTGCTGGTGGAGCTGATGGCCACAGCCAGGGCTGAAATTTATTAAGCAAAACAGCATAAAATAATCAAGGCATTTTGGAGCTGTTTGCAAGATCTGCTGAGTTGGTTGCTCATCCTGTCAAAAGAAAACATCATTTGGAACAACAGTGCACTGGCAGTGGCTGCCATGGCCAGCAAAAGAAAGTCAACAACTCCCTGTATGGTGCGAACTTCTGAAGTCATGGAGCAGGAAGGCACCGAGGGTGTAGAGACTCCTAAAGAGAAAGAGACTGGCTCACCACAGCAAGACTCCAAAAAAAATTGGCCTTCAGAAACCTCAGTCAAAGACTGTGAAGTGGTTGAGGCAAAGCCCCCAGCTGAAAATCAGTCTAAGAAACCCCAGGGTGGTTATGAGTGTAAGTACTGCCCTTACTCAACACAAAACTTAAATGAATTTACAGAGCATGTTGACACTCAGCATCCAAATGTCATTCTCAACCCCCTGTACGTCTGTGCTGAATGCAACTTTACAACCAAAAAATATGATTCTTTATCTGACCACAACACAAAATACCATCCAGGAGAGACTAACTTTAAACTGAAATTAATTAAACGCAATAATCAGACTGTTTTAGAACAGTCCATTGAGACCACCACTAATGATGTCACTGTTGCAAGCAGTGGGCTAGAAAATGCAGAGTGTGACGATTCACTTTATGGGGGAATTAGTGCGAATAAAGTGCCAGTGATGAAACCGGGAAAGCCTAAAGGGGAGACCAAGAAGGGATCCAAAAAGCCAGAAGAGGGAGCTACGGAAAACCATGTGGATGGCGCTCTCCCCCGTATCATAACTGAAGCCACTGAAGCTATTGCTTGTATAAACGGAGACCTTCTCCATGATGTGTTAGCCCATGTTATGCCCTCTGTACAGCTGCCACCAAATATCAACCTTGTCCCCAAGGTCCCAGTCCCCCTGAACAGTACCAAATACAACTCTGCACTGGACACTAACGCAACCATGATCAACTCCTTCAATAAGTTTCCCTACCCAACACAAGCAGAGTTGTCATGGTTGACAGCAGCATCGAAGCATCCGGAGGAACAAATCCGAATATGGTTTGCTACACAACGTTTGAAGCATGGTATAAGTTGGTCTCCTGAAGAAGTGGAGGAAGCAAGAAAGAAGATGTTCAATGGTACTATTCAGGCAGTTCCCCAGACCATCACTGTCCTGCCAGCTCCCTTGGCAACTGCGAAAATGCCACAGCCCATCATCCAGACAGCTTTGCCTTGTCAGATACTGGGCCAGACTGGTCTGGTTTTGACTCCTGTGTCAAATGGTTCAACTGTTTCCTGTTCACCAATTACACTTGCTGTTGCCCCAAACCAGGGGCAAAAGAGGACAATACAGACCTTATCAAGTGCCCCAGAGGCCAAGCGTCCTCACGTAGTTCAGGTGCCTGAGATTCCTGCCAAGTTGACTGCTGTGCCACTGACACCAGCCAGTGAGCGGAAAAAGACCAAGGAGCAGATAGCAGAGCTGAAGGCCAGTTTCATGGCAAGCCAGTTTCCTGACGATGCAGAAGTCTACAGGCTTATAGAGGCAACAGGTCTTTCCAGGAGTGAGATCAAGAAGTGGTTCAGTGACCACAGGTACAGAAGTCAGAGGGGCATTGTGCAAATTCCTGGCGATGCTTTAGGGAAAGATCAAGTAGCACCTTCAGCTGGCCGACATGGCCGGTCGTTTCACCCATACACAGATTTTACTCCCCAGAGATTCAAAGAGAAAACCCAAGAACAGCTTAGGGCCCTTGAGGAGAGTTTCCTGAGATGCTCTTTTCCTACCCAAGGAGAATTGGACAGGCTTCGAGTGGAGACTAAGCTGAGTAGGAGGGAGATAGATTCATGGTTCTCTGAACGGAGAAAGATAAGGGACAGCATGGAGCAAGCTGTCTTGGACTCCATGGGATCATACAGAAAAATTAAAGAACAAGGAACTCCCAATGGTGCAATAGGCCAGGCAGAGCTGCTGAGTGGCTCTCAGCTTCCTGGTGCTTTATCTGGGTCCTCAACCACAATTAAGAAAACACAAGAGCAGATTCATCTACTGAAAAGCACATTTGCAAGGACCCAGTGGCCATCACCCCAAGAGTATGACCAGTTGGCGTCTCAAACTGGGCTCACAAGAACTGAAATAGTTCGCTGGTTCAAGGAAAATAGGTCTTCACTAAGAACAGGGTCACTTAAATGGATTGACCAGTACCAGCAGCAATATGCTGCTGATGGTCATAACAAACAAAGCCAGAAAAAGGGCTCAAAACACTCTGAGAGTCCAAAAAATGGTAATGAGGTATCTCGGCAGCATTACCAGGATCATAAAAAACTGAATGAAGAGAATGGGGGGAAACCAGTGGTGAGAGCAAAAAGAGACTGTGAACCACTGAAAGACTCTTTGTTGGGGAATCAAGCAGAGGGTATGGACAGGCTGGAATGCAACAGCCACGATGGCCATGGCAGCGAGGAGAACGAGGAGCCAGCGGAGGTGAACTGGGTGGAGGTGACGGTGGGTGAGGAGGACGCTGTGTCAGACTGTACGGACAGCTGGAGCCAAATGGCACCTGAAGGCCAGACAGAGCTGGTGGACTTTGACTCTGAAAGTATATCTGGAGAGAATTCCCACGTATAGACAGGTAATGCTGATGGTGCCCCATTTCTCTGAGCCTGCCTCTGTCTGGGTGTGCTTCCAGCATCCTGTAGCCCCTCTTCAGTATAAATCCCTGGAACCCATTCCTGCTGGATCCTTGTGCCTGTTGGATGCCTGAACAAAATGGAAACCCATTCTGCTTGTAAATGAAAGCCAACTGTGTGGTAGGGGAGGGTTTGGTGCCACTCGCCTTGTTTCTTGTCTCCTTGTGGGTTAAGTCCTGGATAAGGGAGATTTTTCTAATTTTTTTTTTTTCAATGAGTGATTAAACCTTAAACTTTCTGCCTTTAAACAACCTGTGAAACCCCTTCGTCTTGATGTAAAACCTACCAGCTGAGCCACACAAAGAAATAGTAAGTAACACTAGTCGCTAATATCCCCTTTGCAAAGAGATCATTGATCTCCTATGAATAGAGGCCATGCCTGTTTTGTGCCTCAGGTCCTTCCTTTGCAGCATCCTGCCCTGCTTGAAATAAAAGATCACTGGGGGAAGGGCCCAGGACAGAGATGCTTCTTTATGCAAAAGCAAGTGGAAAAAGAAAAATGTTGTGGGGACTGCAGTGGCTCATGCAAATGTGCTCTCTTCCTCTTGCAGGTGAGAACTGTCTCCAGCCTCCCTTTGTTCAGCTTGCTCACGCTGGAGGCTTAGGAAGTGCCCCAGACTAAGCTGTGTGGGTGTTTTAGCAGCTCTTCTTCACAAGATCCTGAATTTAAAAGCAAGCTGCAGGGCCTTGCTTTAAGGGGGGTTTGTACTATCTTTCACGATGTGAAAGGATGTGTTATTTGGAAATCTGAAGCCTGTTTCTGATCACAGTTGCACAGGTATAAATCTGGAGCAAGCACCGTCAGCATTTCTTGGCTTGCATGTTGAATTGAGTTCACTGGAGCCTGTAACATTTTGTGCTCACCTGAGTCTGTCTCTCCTGAACTGGAATTAAGTTAGAATTTACCCTACAGAAAGCTCATCATCCTGCATTGACAACCCCATAGTGAGAGAACACCTAGTTTTCTGGTGTCTAAAATTAAAATATACTTTAGTATTTCTTTTTTCTTTTTTTTTAAAAAAGGAAAAAAAAGAAATACAAAAGCCAGGTGGGACTGATAGGACTTCCACACCTGCACTTAAGACTTCTGTTATTATAATCAGCTGTACTTGGGTTGAACTACCTGTTGCAGATGTTTTGGTAGTAAGCCCTGCTGACTACCACTCCATTTTCTGCATGTGCAATACTTTTGTCCAAAAGTCTCCTGGACATTTTCTCTGAGTTGAAAAGGCAAACCCTGGAGTGGTATTATTTTTAACTGAATTGTGCCAGCTAATCTTGAGAAATGTTAGGATATCATCTATATAACAAAAAATCTTCGAGCATCGGACTGCAGTGTAAGGCACTGTCCTGCATTATCCTTGCAGAAGTTGGTAATTAGGGATGTGAGGAACAGGTTCTATTACCTGTGTGGCAAAGGCAGAGATTAAAGGGAAAAGGATGTGGGAACATCAGCTAGAGGCACTCTGGGGTGCCACTGTTGTGCAGCCACATAAGAAGGAAGAGCCAGGATCTGATCTGCCTTTTAAAATCAAATGTGTGATGAATAAATGCATTGTGGGATAATTTTTTTTTTCAGGTTTGTTATGCCAGATCATTTCCCCTTTCCAGCTATGAATATTGGTTCTGAGGAAACAGAGCAGACTGGGGGCTAGGAGAGGGAATGGGGAGGAAGGCGGAAGCCAGGGAAGTTACCTGAAACCACTGTTTGTTACAAACTTCTTGTACTGTGAAACCAAGCTCTGCAACAGTCCTCTTCCAGCAGCATAGGTTTGGTGCCTGCACACTTGTGCTTGTCAACAGTGTCAAGTATGTTAGAGTGAACCTCCTGCCTCTATGCCCTGGTACAGATGCTGACCATAAAGCTCCAGGGCTCTGGAGGCGCTCAGATGTTGTCAGAGAGGAATTTTAGTAAGAACTTAGATCTCGGTTAAACTCTCACTTAGTGATCCTTTTGATGAGGAACTTTCTGGTGGTTGCATGTGAAATACACCTACTGAGAAAAGGTGCAGTGGAGCAGAACTTCTGCTGCAAAGAGCATGCAGTATGATCAGAAGGCCATTTTGTCCTGCTCTTTGCCCATTTCTCAGCATTCTGACTTGGGGACTTGAAAAATGCCCGAAGTCTTTTTAATTTTTCTTTATTCTGCCTGGAAGTCTTAGCCCAGAAACACAAGTGCCTGCTCTCTGGTGCCCATGTGGAGGCATTGTCACAGTCATGACACAAAATTTGGAAGCTTTATATCCCGTACTGCTGGGACTCATGGAAAAATCTTGGCTATTGTCTCCTTTCTCCTTGAGGATAAGCTTTCACTCTTTGTGCAGCCTATCTTAGAAATTTTCAGCTAAAACTCTGGTGTTCTATTAACAAGGTGTTACATTAAGTGACATCCAGAGTATGACTCAAAAGAAAAGACTGTGTAAGGCCTGGTGGAGAGCTTGTTTCTGCCTGTTTTTCTATAAAAGCCTCATTTTTCCTGGCAGCATATTCCTCAGATACCACATGTAGGAGGTGGACTGAAGAGCTGACAAGGGACCTCTCTTGACTCTCACACAGCCACACTTACTGCATGGATCTTTCACTGCTGACCCCTGCATCACGCAGAAACATACTCCTTTGATATTCATGGTGTTGCTGTTTTGTCAGCTTGATATACATAGTGTAAAATGAATGTTTGTCAGTGATCAATCTCCATACACGTTTGCTGAATTTCTGTGCAGCTTCTGGAAAACCTCATCTCTTCCAGACCCTCCCAGTTACTCTCTGCTCCAGTGTGCAGCTTTAGGAGTTTCTGGAACTATTAGAGAGTATTTGTCTTACAACCTAGACAAACCTTATGCCTTAAAAATTGAGATTTTCAAAATTGATCCATATTAAGCAGATTCTGCTGCTGCTACAGCTAGAAGGAATTTCACAAGCATCTGATCTCCATGAAAGCAGCATCCATGACAGGCTCTGAAATGCTATTCCAGGACTAAGAAAAGGCTCTGTTACTAAGTCTGTATATGAAGTTTTGGCAATATTGGTTATTCCATGGAGCAGGCCAGGTTTTCTGAACAGTGAGGCTAGGAGACCTGCCCTCATAGAGTACTGGGCCTTCAAGATGTTGAGTGGCTGCTGTAGGGTGCACTAAAGCCATCACTGAAAATGTTCCAGACACTGCATCCTGGAGCCTTGTGTCCCCCTTGAAAGGAGGCCCAACTGCTCTGTTAAGAGAGTGCTTTAGATCTCTTTCTACAGACGTTTCTGCCTTCCCACAGCATGGGTCAAAACTAGGTCTGTTTTCCCCATTTGTGCAAAGTTGACAAACGGAAACTGGTCCTAAATTAAATACAGCAAGCTACAACTCAGACAGGAGAGCGGGACCAGAGCATGCCAGAGTAGTTGGCAGCTATTGCTGGCTTTCTTCATGATGTTGTCTCCCTGTGGGGTTTTCCAAAGATCAGAGCTTTTGGTTTTTTCTCTCAGAATCATGCTTTTTTTCCCCACCACCAGCTTTCTGCAGCAAACTGTCTTTAATTTTAGAGTTATTTTGTGGCCTCCATTTTTTTAAGCCTGAACACTGCAAGATGTAGGCACTGAAGTCTATGGCTCATGGTGGGAGTGAGGTAGGTGGGCACCCTGGAAGATGTGTGCCCTGGCTCTGGATGGCTGTGACCACTCTTCCATGGAGGTGTGCCTGGGGGATAAAATAAAAAGAAGTCTGCAGACAGTTGTCCCTTGCAGATGCTGTATGCAGAGGTAGTCTGGGTCCTCTTGGTATCTCCAGCCCCTTCTGCTGTGCTGTGGCAGCTGATATCACTTGTGTGCTGGTGGCACAATACATTCGTCAGTGTCCAAAACTGGTAAAAGTGAGCAGCACTGGGGTTTTTCTTGCTTTCTGCCCAAGTTCTCGCTTTTCTTGTGGTTTAAGGTTTAATCTGTAAGGCTAGCTACAGTGCCTGTTACTGGTGGTGTCCTCCAGGGCACCATCCTGAAGTATGTCAGTGTGGGATTTGACCAGTGGTTTTTGCAGAATTTGGGTCACCCTAAAGCATTTGGTGGGAATGAGGATGAAGGGAGAATGTACCTTTTCCCCTAAAACCAGTGAGGCACATTGAAGACCCAAGCTCTAATGTAGTGATGGACTTCAGGGGGAAAAGCAAAATCCAATGAAGCAATTAAAATTTTCCACTGAGTCAGAAGGATCAGGGGCCTCTTTGAAGAAAGGTCTCAAGGATGGGGAGGACTCTTTCCCTTGATGTTTGTGCAAGGCCAAGTCCTTTTCCTGGCTGTTACTACATGGCTTTCTGCACTGCAGATGCCAGACAGAGGTCGCTGCTTTTGTGGGAAATAACAGACCAAACAACAACATCCATACAAGGTGTGAAATAATATGTTAAGTCTGGGTTTGGGAAGCACTGCTGTAGGATGGGTGAGGAGGATGGTGCAGGAAAGCCATCTCGTGCAGCTCCAGCATGGGTGGATGTTTGCACATCTTCCCCTCTGAAGTGTAAACATGAAAGAAGTGCAAAATGTGATCTTTGTCACAGAGCCCTTGTTTTGTGCTGCGAACTGGGGATACATGGTGGCTGTTTGAAGCTTGGATTTTGAGGGGTTGTTTTTTAATCTCCAGTCTATGATGCAGGATCCAGAGTGGAGCCAGGGAGCTGCTCTGCAGAGTACAGGAAGTTCCAATTTTTTCCATTGTTTTGCAGTTTGTATAGTTTTCTAAAATCATGCAAAACAAAAGGTATTATGAAGGAATTTACTGGAGGAGAAAGACTTCAGGTCCTCTGGCTTTAGCACTATGTCCTGTGGTCACAAAGTAGCTGCCCCAAACACGTGTGGGCATCATCTGTGAGTCAGTGTGAGAATCTGCCCGAGTCAAGGCTGGACTGGATTGTGTATCCCTATTAGAAATCTGTAGGGGATTATGAGCGTGGTGTTAAATGCAGCAAAAGTTCAGCACCCTACCACATCAGTGTGATAAGGATAGGCTTCAGAGTACATTTAATACAAACAGTGTTAATGTGTGTGTAGGGACATAAACTGGATACTGTGTTAGTTAACAGCTCACATAGTTGTTCATAGTGCCTTCAAAAATAATATGCTGCTTTTATAATTTTTGCAGGGGTACTCCTCAGCTGCACTGCCCTGACGTGGAAGGGGAAATGCTATCTGAAAATAGAAGAAAGCTCTATTTTCCTGCCTGGGGTGAGATAGTGTGTTGCGACTCCAAGTCTCAAACACTGCTTGTGGAGGCACAGTGAGAAATGCTCTCGTGGGGCATCATCGTGGAATCTCTGATAGTGCCAAAGTCCTACTACTGCATTACAAAAGAAAAGAAAGAAAGAGAAAAGGGTCCTTGTACATAAGTTTCTCTTCAGTTTCTCCCCTACCTGTTTTCCTGCCCAGCCTCTTCCTCTACTGGAACAGATTTGTACAACATGAAAATTTTGTTAATTTTTTAAAATAGGTGCAAATTATTCTTGCATATAATGCAATTGCAAAATTTTGGGGTTGGTTGGGGGAGGGAAGTGTCTTTTGTTGGGGAGGGAGAGGAGACTTTTTTCCCCCCAAAGTGTTTTAGGACAGAGTTGCAATCCTTTGGAGTCGTATTGGTGCAGATCAGCATCTGAGCCCAGATCCCCACCCCAGTTTACATTTCAGCCCAGTTAAACATGTTCTGGAGTGGTGGGGTTCATTTTTTTTTTTGTTTGTTTTTTTTTGGGTTTTTTCTCTTGTTTTGACTTTTTTGTTTTATGGCCACCTGCTACTGGTTGAAGTATTTAAATCTCTGCTTTTATGTGCTCCTATAAGGCAAGTCTTCTCCAGCTCCTGTACTTCACTTGTCACCAGCCAGTCCCAGCTGTTGGTCTCTGAAGATTTTGGCTAGAATGCCTTGTTTGGTTTGGTGGGGGTTTTTTGGGTTTTTTAGCACTTTTTGTTTAAACATGTAGTACAGCCCCCAGAAGGGTTGGAGTGAGGAAATTAAGGTGCTTCATAACTCAAACTTGTTTGTGTTTCTCTGGCTGGTGCGGTGATGGACACCATAACCAGCAGTCTCCCCTCCAGCTTTAGATGTTGTAGCACACAACAGAAGTTTCTTATTAACTCTTGCCACTAAATTTTTAGATCAATTTTAGGTTCCTGATTGCACTTTTTTTCAAATACTGCTAATTTGGATTTGTGTGGGGGTGTCTGTCTGTGCACATGTGAGGAGGAAATGGAGAGCAGGAGCCTGGGTGCAGGAGCTGTCTGCTGTGTTCCTCTGATGAGCTGGGTTTGGAATACTTGCCCACCTTTCAGTACGCTGCACAAATAGAGGATGCTAGGGAGTTTGAATAAATCCAACTTTTCTAACTTGTTGCTCAGTTGTTGTAACTCAATAAAGCAAAGCCTAAACATTTTGGTAACCTTTTCCTCATCTCATTTTATTTTATTCCATTTAAAATTGGCACTTAGCCCAAACTTGGTGCATGAGAGCTTGATGTCTTTAGAGCCATGTTCTAGGGTTTTAGCTGGTTTTGCAGTACTTAGCTTGACAAATACTAACTGGATTACAGCAAACTCAGTGAATACTGATGTTCATTCCCCCAGTGTCAGTCATCTCTTTTTCTGCAGGAGGAATTTGGATAGTGCTTGGGAATGGAGATTTGGGGAACACCTTTTATTTCAGTTGCAGTCACAACTGAGTGAATGAATGAAACCATCCCTCTGACTCACCCGTATGTAGTAATTTTTATTAATCATCAGCACAACATTATAGAGGGAGGCTTGCGGTGGGTGGCAGCAAGCTCGCAGTGACTTTTCTTACAATAAAGTTGTCTGGTTCATTGCTGAAGAGGAGAGAGTGCATGGGGCAGCACTTGGCTTGCTGCATTTGTGTAACAAGAAAAGGTAGGGAAGTGACATCAGCTCCTCTGTGGGCAAAGACTGACAGAGGGTGTGTATGCACATGTCCCTTCGCACACAGCTTAGATGCTGATCTTCGTGGTGGAGGTAGATGCCTGTGCAGGTATGTATGTACCCCCACACAAGTTCTTAGATCACTGACTGCAAACATCAGGTGACCAAAAAGAAAATACCTCTGAAGATGCTCCTCCAGGACTCCAAAGTTGTAACTGAAAACTAATTGCCACTTTTGTTTGCTTTGCTTACATGAAAGGATGCTAATATTTTAATTGCCCTTGTGAAGTTTTTAATAGCCACTTGGCAGCTTAATATTCCTGTTTGCATCTCTCATGTCTGATGTGTGTTGTACATCTGTGTCTGAGCACTGACCTACTTTGCTTAACTAGCAGTGCTCCCAGGGAGCTCAGCAGGAGGTTTAGGAAGAACAAGACCCACCTGGGTTTTTCTGTATTTGAACATCCCAGACACGGTGGGATTAAGGCCCAGGACTGAGGCTCTCTAAGATCTCTGCAATTCAAATAAAACAATACCAGCGGCCCTGGAGTCTGTCATCACACAGATAATAAAGCTGAAGCTGTCCCACAGCAAACAAACAGGCTTGCAAAAGACTAGCACAGCCTTTGCCAGCAAGGGCAGAGTGGTGGCACCGAGGAGGTTTCTGCAGGCAGCTTCTGGTGTGCTGGCAAACCTTTGGACACCAGTGCTCGTTGAGGAACGCCAAGCCCACCACCGTTTAAGCCCACCACCGTTTTTGTCTTAGCTAAAAGCAACCCAGGTCCCCCCGAGATTGCTTCAGTGTGGCTGCCTGAGCGGGTTCAGAAACTGGGCAGGGGCAGGAGGCTTTGTTTTTAATTAATATGGTTGCAGTGGCTGCATTGCTAGGGGAGTCCAAGCGGCAAGAGACAATCAGAACATTGTTTGTATGCGGCAGCCATTCAGGATAGCCTTGGCCTTGGGGTTTCATTGCACATGGATGAGAAAGGCTGCTAACACAGAGTTTCCTCCTGCACAGCCCTGCATCCCCCACGCAGGACCCTGGCATCGGCACCACTGTGCCTGGCAAAGTCCTGCTGTGAAGGAGACAGCTCAGGACTGCCTTTCCTGGGCAGCGTCCCTCAGGACCAGCAGTCCCTGGTGCTCAGGTTTTGATTGGTATTTTTCACTGTGTGCCTTAACCCAAGTGTCTTGCAATATTCTAATCAGGAAAAAAACAACGCAAAACCAAATCGGATCTTTTTACTTGTGCAACACTTTTTTTAAATGTGGCTTGTAGAAAAATCCATTACTGGGAAGTTGGGAATGACTTGAATTAGGTGGTCTCTACGTCCCTAATTGTCTGCTTTTTGCTGACAAGAGGATGGATTTTCCCTATATAAACACATTACTTTTCCTGCCTAGTCCATAAGATGCTGTTAAGCTCCTTACTGCTGTTAGAGATCTGGAGACTCCAAACATGTTATAACACAGGTACAAATTCAGACAGTCAGACAGAAGCCTTATTAAGTGTCAATAGTGAGAGATCACTCAAACAGAGAAGAGCATCACAGAATGGTTTGAGCCAGAAGGAACCTTTAAAGATCATTTCATCCAACAGCACTGCTTTGGGCAGGGACATCTTTTGCCAGATCACGCTGTTCAAAGCCCCATTCACCCTAGCTATTGGAAGTTTTGGTGCAGCAACTTCAGCATGTATGACATCCCTGCAGTCTAAGTTATTCAAATACTAATTCTTTTTAAGGGGGGGACAAAACAAACAAAAAAAAAACCCCAAAACAACAAAAAAATGAAAAACTACCTCTTCACTTTTTAATCACATTTCTGCAGTAGCACCATCTGACCTCAAATCTCCAATTGTGGCCTTTGAGAATTTCATTTAATGTATCACTTTGAAAGTCAGTCAGAGTGGTGCAAGTAGCCTGCATCAGTTGTAGAGATCACTCTCAGAAGAAGGGGTGTCTCAGCATTATGTGAACCATCACAGGTTGGAAGGAAAGGGGTAGGTTATGCAAGAAATGTGAGTGATTATGAGCATAATGGTAATTTTGTGATGATAACTTAAAAATGTACAAAAATACGCAGGTAGGTAAAACAGCAAACAAGTAATAGTTACACATTATATTTGCCATTAGCAGTAATTTAACAACTGAAACTTTATCTTCTAATAGCCTCAGATATTGTCAGGTAGCATCCTGAAATCTTAGTAGTTTCCAGAAGGGGGAATTAATTTTGAAGGCACATAAGGCAACATTGTAGGAAGTCTGTTTGGCATCCTGATAGGAAGGAAAGAGCACACCATGAATGATGGAAATTAACTTTTTATTATCATCTGCCAAGAATAAAGACATGCGAGGGAAGTCGTCTGTACTCATTTGATCAGTAACTAATGGAAAGCAGTTATGAATGGGGCCTGTGACTCAAGCACAATACTGGAAATATTCCTAATATAGCAGGAAAAGTGAATGTATTGAGAGTGAAAGCAAGAGAACGTGAGATACTCGGTGAAGGAATGAAAAAGCAGAATAAAAAAACCAAGGCAGGGTTTCTTTGGTGTTTGGCAGTTGAACCATATCCCAATCAGATTACTGCAGGTTCTAGCGAGGACGGAGGTAAGAGCTGGGTGACCGGGTCATTGTCAGACCAAATCTCACAGACATGTCTTGAGCACTGCAAGAAAAAGCAGAGCTTTTCTATTGTTTTCTTTCTTCCATCAAACCTGATGCTCCAGAATGGTAGTTCCAATTATATTAAAATTGTCATAATTTAAGTGTACTTCACGCATCCAGCAAGTTGGCTCAGGCACAGTAAACGCAACATTTTTGGAACTTCCTGAGTACACAAACCCACTGCCACCTCCCTCTTTTTTTAATCTTTCTTAAAAGTCTGGATCATCCCAGTGCAATATGTGATGTAAAATTTAGTATGCAGCAGTTTTAATATAAAAAATAATTAGTTTTGCAACACATCTGTCAGACAGCTAAAGGAATAATAGCATTAACCCAAGTTTATGGACAGAGAACCTGAGAGATGTATGTAGTTATTCACAAGACTTCTGAAGTTAAGTGTGTTAAGGACAAGAGCTGTAGTTCATCTTGGCCTCATCTTGACTTCTCAGCAAGGAAGCTTCATTTCATATTTGTATCAAATCATTGCTGTTCTGTTGGCATTTCTGCCTTCAACTCAAAGCTTTTCTCTCTACAAGAGGCAAAGGCACAAAGGCAGAAATGAGCAGGCTGGGACTGGGGCTGGGGCTTTTCCACATCCCACACAATCCTGCCAGGACATCCGTCTTCTCCCGCACAACTCTGCAGGCAAATCTTTCACCATACTGTCTCAACCCATGGGTTGAGATAAAGGTGGTTTAATAGGCAAAGCAAAAGAGGTGTACACAAGCAAAGCAAACAAGGAATTCAGTTACCACTTCCCATGGGCAGGCCAATGTTCAAAGATCCTCAGGAAAGCAGTGCCCCATCACATGTAACAGTGACTTGGGCAGACAAATGCCATCACTGCCAACATTCCCCCCTTTCTTCTTCTTCCTCAGCTTTTATTGTTGAGTGTGATGCCATATGACATGGAATATCATAGAATCACAGAATAGTTTGGATGGGAAGGGACCTTGAAAGTTCATCTACTCCCCCTGCCATAAGCAAAGGCATCCTCAACTCAGTGAAGCACAGATCCAAAACATACCGCAGCACCAGCTACTGTGAAGAAAATTAAAATTCCCCATCCAAAACCAGTGTAGGAGGCCCCTGGGGAAGGTGCCAGGTGCTCCCCACAGCCTGGCTGGCATTTCTGGCCATTGCTGCAGCTGCTCTTTTATTCCCACAGAGGGGGAATGTCTTCTCCCTTAAGAGCAGAAGCTCACAGCATGCTGTGGGGTGCTTTGTAAACACATTAGCATGCATGTGTGATTAACTCCCTCATGGTATTAAGAGCATTGCTATCTCCTCTGACTGAGAGGAACAGACAGAACCATTCAGCTGCTTTGGCCTCCCTGAACCACTTGCACAAAGTCATTAATAATACCAAAGGGCCACACGATGGCATGTAACACAAATCTGTACCTAAATGTTTAACATATTTTGCTTTTTCATCCTCCCATAACTTCAGCAGTCCCTCTCCTCTCAGCACTGGGGCTGTCAGCCAGTGCTGGTGAATGATGATGCAGCTCTTCAGGGAGGTGGAAATACTTGACTTTCCCTTCAGCTTTAATGTGCTCCCAAGACAAGTATTAAACAGCAGCATCAGGTCTTACCACCTGACTGTTAAACCTCTTCGTAAAGGGATCTTCCTCAGTGCCTATTCATTGTAGCTGGAGTTTCACACAAACTCAGGTTTATTTGGCTGCTCCCTGATGGTCTGTTGTCTGCAGCTCTGCTCCAGGTTCTCCTAAGGCACTTTTGAACATTTGGTTGGCCATCACTTCAATTGTTGAGCCCCATGGGTTGGCTGCTGCCTCATCTGAAGGTCTGTGTTCCCCATGAACTCCCCCAGATCTGGCTCCAGATGAGGGAAGGATGCTGAGCAGAGGATCTGGCCTTGGAAGGTCAAGGAGGGTCCATGCAAGCAGGAATTTAAATCAGCACTAATTTTGACCAGTGTAGTTATCATTATTACTTTTACACATTTGAAGATGGTTACTGCACAAGCTAAGAGCAAGGGGACCCAACTGGAGCAGCTGTGACAGAAATAGGATGCCAGAGGTTTTGGCACCGTTTGCCCCTTTATACAGAGGGTGAGTAGAAGTGCCCCAGAATCAGAAGCACAGCTCCAAACCTCTTCTCCAGCAGATTCAGCTACCAGCAGACTTCAACCACAGCTGAGCAAACAGCAGGCGAAGAGCACCAGTGTTGGGGCAAAGGGGTCCATGGGTTTGACCCAACACAGCCCAGGTGAAGAGCTGAGAGCCAGGAGCACAAGCCAAGACCTATCCCTGCATCTGAAGGTTGGCATGCTCAAAGGCTCCCTTATTAGGGATTTAAACAAAAGGAATTTTAATCTTTTTATTTTTTTTCTTTTTAATGCCAGCATTTGAATGTGGGGAGGGGATGCAAATTTTAACACAAAGCCACATGCTGAAGTCCATGAAAAGGCAGACATTGTCTTCAGCAATATTAAAAGGAAGACCAACCCTGCTGTATCAGAGCAAAAAAATGAATACTTCTTTTGATTGGAAAGAAAGTTTCTCCATGCCTGGTTGCAGTGCAGCATTGCACAACGGAGACTGCTGTGGCTGAGAGCAAGGAGAATTAATTACTTTGCTTTTTGAAGCATGGACTGCTCTGCTCTGCTGTGCCAGCTTCAAGAACGATAAGAGCTTATCCAAAGAGCGCAGTTTTGTCCTCTGGCATGGGAGTTTTGCCTGTCCAAATCACAGGGGGCTGTTGAATTTTTGTTTTGTTTTCTTCATACTTGGCCTACACTTGAACCTGAGTCTTTTCAGACTCACAGACACAAATTTTATGCCATCTGAGGGAAGGACACTGGACTGAGCACTGGTGGTGTCCACACAGAACCATGGTGCCACTGTATTGTCAGTGTGCCACGGTGCCAGCTTCTGCCACCACAGCACATTGCAGCCCAAAAGCACAGACAAGGTTTTGCCAAATGCAAATTTATCTCCAAATCACCTGCTCTTAGGGGATTTTGCTTTCAACAGCATTTCAGCATCTAAACAAAGATGAAGTATTCCCCTCTGGGAGGGAGCAGGCGGTGAGGAGGTGGCACTGAAGGATGTCCTCGGTTCTTTGTCCTCAGCTAGGCAGCAGCAAGTTAAGGTACAGAATGGGCTTATTGATGATGTGTTTGGTCTTTCAGGGGGTTGAATTATTTTCTTGAGTCTCATACACCTCCCATCCCTCTTGTTCATTTAAGAGGAGACATTTTTTTTTTATCCAAGTGACTTGGGAACTGAAATCATAGAGGTTGCCGAAGCTTTACTCCTCTACTCACAAATAATTTCCAGGTGGCCCTTGTCAGGAGAAAAATGGTTTTGCTCAGTAAAAGCACAACCCACCAGTTCAGGGTAGCTGCAGATGCTGCTGCACTGACCTTCAACAGGCAAAATCACACAGTGTTTAAATTTCGACTCCAGTGTTGACACCACTTCTGAAAAAAGCAGTTTCCTCCTCTCCCAGTGCCACTATTTCTGGCCACCTGCAGCTTCAGCCTGGCAGAGTCATAGCTCCTAGTGCTCTTCCTGATCCCATCTTTTTGGCAAAAGCTGTTTATTTACCTCAACAGTTGCAAAAGAACCAAAGGACACAGGCATGGGATGGTTTTTACGTGAACAGCTCTGTTGGCCTGTTGTTAACAATGCTTCCAGCAATACTCAGTGAACCTCATCCCACTTCTCTGATTGTAGAGCCAAAACCAATTTCTCCTCCGCATCCTTCACACTAAGTTCTTAATTCATCTTCACAGCATCAGTTAAAAATAAAAAAGCCAAGCATAAGACTAAGTATAAAAGCTACTTCGAGCTTATCAGGCTTTTATCATCCATTCCTTGATACCAGGTAGGTAGGACTGCCCTATTTCCATGCCTGGCACAACTGATTTTAATTTGGTACTCCTGAACCATACTCACTAGCACATAAGCAAGCCAAGAAACAACGTGACGGATAAGAAGGATCAGCACTTCTTTTGAATTATGTTCTTCCTAAATTATCATGTGCAGATAGCAATTTCTTAATTGATGCTTACGCTTGTCCAACACTAGATCAACCCTTTGAATATGACCCAGGCTCCCAGCTTCTTAAAACCACCATTTGGGTTGCAATACAGATGTACAGAGGTGAGGAAAAAAGTAGTTATGCCCACATGCTCTGTGGTAGCTGATACTCAGAAAGAGAATCCCTGCAGATCCAGGGCATCAATACATTTCTTTCTCCCAACTCTCTTCCCACCCCTGTTCTCCAGCTTTTTTCCGGTTGCAGTGCCAGTTAGTGGCTGGTTTTCCAGCAAACATGTAGCAAAGCTGAAGCCTGACACACAGTGGCATACTCAGAAATAAATGCAAGCCCACAGAATTGCCCTAATTTGGGCAATATTTGCTCCCCATCCAGCAAGGAACATCCAAGAGTAAGCTTACCTTTTGGCATTTAGTTAACAAAGCTTTCAATTTTAAGATACTCCTTGGAAAGGGGAAAAGATTAAAGCTTTGCAGGTTAGATAGCGAGTGATTTGGTCCAGAGATTAATTTACACCTTAGGTCAAAAAACCCCAAAAAAACCAGCAATACAGTGAGGTATATGTCCAGCATGAGTGATTTTGGCAGTGGCACCAGTGCTGAGTCAAAGATCACCAAATACGAGAGAGATGCCATGTGCTGTCCTGCCCCTTGCCCTGGCAGGAGAGGATGCACAGCCCAGCCCTGCCCCGCTGTCCCAGCCCCTGCCGACAAACCAGCACTTCCAGGGCAGGGTGCTCCTCCTGAACTTCTCCGCTGCCGAGCCCCTTGTGTCCCACTGAAGTCCCCAGAGAGCCAGCAGGAACAAGCCCAGCTCCACGCATTAACATATTAACCCAGACAGTGGGATCGAATTCCCTCTGGCCTTTCAGCTATGGAGGCATCAAGAGTAAACAGCTCTTAGACAACCTTCCCCAGAGTCAGGGTCACAGAAGTACAGTTGTTTTTCTACTTGCTACTCTTTTCCCTAGATTGCTCCTGCTTTCCCTCCACTTCAGTATTATGCCTATGCATCCTCTACAGCATGTTTTCCCTTTTGAACAATGCAGCCAGGGGTCATGGTCAATGACAGAGTTTTCCATACTCCATTTCCCTGCTCATTGTCCCGTGCCACTTGTTGAAAACCTTATCTTTATTAGCTGGTCTTATCACAACTCGATTACACATTAACAAAAACTCTTCTTACTCAGCAAGCTTTCCTTTAGGCTTCAGAGAGCAGCTCTGTGGAGCAAACCACTGCACTGGAGCCAGCCTAGGAAGTTATTGATCTCATTCAAGATGCACAGTGGGACACAGAAAGCTCTAGGACAACTGTGAGGAACTGGCAGGAGCAGATTTAGAGGACAAAGCCCTTCCATAGGGGAGCAGACACATTAGCTTTTGTTGTTTGTATTAAATTATACAGTAAATATTTGGTCCTTGTGAGCTTTGCTCCAATAGCAGCTACAGAGATAACTGAGATCCTTCAGCACAGGGATTGTATCCAGACGAAACATCCCCCTACCCGCTTAGCTACTCAACCAGACTATATAGCCGTATGGCCTGTTGATATCTGTCTGCTTTCAAGAAATTATACTGATACAGTTCTTAGAGACCTTCAAGACCTTCAAGTATCAGCACACCTACACCTCCAGCAGAGGATCCTTTTCCTTCAGTGCTACTATCATCCTGTCCAGGAAGGTTAAATGGCATCAGCTTGTATCAATTGCTCTTGCTTTTTCTTCTTTTCTTAAAAAATACATTACACAGAGGAATTCACTATTTGAAAAGGACAGAATGGTGAGTGCAAAAGTGGGAGGAAATGCATTGTTAGAGATGAGAAAAGCAATTCCTTAACAGGTGGCTCTGTGAAGCTCACAAATCCAGCTCTTGTGAAGACAATGGTCCATCCAAGAACTCTACAGCCTGGTGAGACCTCCCAGTGTTGGACAGTCCAGGTGAGAAGCAAACAGAGCTCACCATTTGGTTAACCATAGGCTCCCTTCTGTTTGGGAAGAGTGGCATGTCTGCAGTGACATGCCATTGCTGTGGCCCTTCACATTCCCCTCTGCTCCCAAACCAGTCCACACACATCTCCATGGGGTAGGGAACAGAAATAATAAGGTTTGAGGAATTCATTTGACACTCCTTTAAAACAGCTAGATAAAGAATGGGTAAGACAGAAAGCACAAAAACCCTTCTTCTGAAGTAGCACATCCAAAAGCAGGTGTGGCATTTAAGGACCAGAACTCTTGAATTTAACTAGTTCTATTCATCAGATTATCTGAGAGAATGAGTAGCTGACATCTGGAAAACAGAGATGGATGTAAGCAAGGAAAGAGGTATTAAACTGGTTATTACCTGCAGGGGACATAAAAAAAAAAAAGTGATTGATAATTTACTGTCTGCCTGACAGCCACCAGAGGAGGCAAGAAAAGATTATAAATTGCTCTAAACAAATATTGCTACTGGGCACATGATTTTAAGTATCAAGATTCAACTTCTGTTTGCGTTTGGAGTTCTTTATATATGATGGCTGTCACAGAAGGCAGTGGATGAAGAGTCCCTGTTACAGCCTGCTCAGGCTTTCTAAACTCATGAGGATTTACATTCTGCAGTGGCATCTGATGATTCCTGTCTTTCCTGCCTCTGCGGAACGTGGGCAACAGGTGCGGGTACAATGCAGTGGAGCTGAGAATCTCTCTCTTCTTCCTCCTGTGCTATTGTGAAGCATTAAATTTGGCCCTAACACTTTTGAGTGTAGCTTCAGATGAAAAAGGAAGGTAGATTTAAATGAAATAGTATTACTCTAACTAAAATATAAAGAAAAACTAAAAATGGGATTGTAACTACCCCAATGAGGATAGCAAACATGCTGGGAAGCTTTCACCATCAATGCAGAAATTCTGCTCAGAAGCTACAGGTTCTTAAACCTCTCCATCTCACTACTCAGACAGCAAAGGACATAGAAACCTGTTGACAATGATATAAGTTAGGCCTTTTTCCAACATGCAAATCCCACCTCAGACAAGAGTCACAATTTTTTTTTTTTTTATTGCACCGAGAGGTCACCACCACCACAACATTTCTGGAAACAAAAGGCTGCAGAAATGTTTTGCTCTAATCAAAATAGTAGACTCTGATTTCAGATTTTATTTGAGGTCTAAAAAGCAAGCAGAAAAACCCATTGTATCACCTAAGCTAACTGAAAAGTCATTTTAGAAATAAAAACCTGAAGCATTTCATCCTCACCAGTATCATCCAAATGAATTATTCCCATGTTGCAGACCCCTCCCCACACACAATTTCTTTCTGATACTATCACTGGAGTGAAATCTGCACATGTTGCAAGCACACACATCTGCACTACAGCTAAGAATCTTCCCTCCACACACACCAAGGTTTTGCCCTTTTATTTTCAGGGTAGGAACTATCTTCCCCTCTACAGACTTCAGGGACAGCAGTTTACATTTTGAGGCTTCCCTGAAACACCTTGGGAAAGGCTGTACCCAGGAAAAGCCAAACCAGGGCCTCCTCAAAATAATACCGCCACTTCTTTATCCATGTTTGTCCTACTCCCTCCTGGGTTGTGCAGCCCCACCAGTTCAACACAACAGACTACGGAAAGTCAAACAAAGCAAGCTCACAGTCAGGTCACACCTCACTCTCTCCTCTTAACTCAGTTCCCACAGATTTTTTTCAGTGTGTTGATGAGTGCTGGCCTCCCTGAGGAGCCCCTGCCCCTGGCTATGTGCTCCTTGTACTGCTAAAGCCAAACCAGATGTTGGCACAGCTAGAGAGGGACATCCATGCCCGTGAACAAGTGAGGCTGCACTTCCAATTTGAATATTGTTAAGACCAAACTGTAGAGTAGAAAAAAGTAAATACTGCTGTGCTGGATGACCCAGAGCACTTCTAATTTCAGCGAAAGTTCAAACTCTTGAAAAATTTTTGCACTCTTGCTTGTAGATCCTGACCAGGATCTTCTAAGGATGTCAATCCCTACAAGATTTAATTTGGTTTCTGAATTTTCACAACACAAGGGTTGAAATAACAAAAAAGCTCTTTTTGCTGTCAATTGCTTAAAGCTTTGGGGTCTTCAAGTTTCTTGATCCTGCCCCAGAATCGTTGCTGCGTTTTTTCAAGATTATTTGGATTTTGATCTTAAATTACATACCTTGGGGAAAAAGGGTGAGACAGAATAGAAAACAGGACAACACTAACTTTCCTCCTTCTTACACATTAAAAACCCCAAACCCTCTAGCACTTAAGCTTTGAATCAACTTTTAAGAAAATTACTCTCTATATAAAAGCTCTGGAATAAAAATACCAAAACATTAACATCAGTTACAGTTAACTCCTTAGCTTAAAGCTCCTAAAACAAACAAGGCCAATGTCCAAGGCACACACATGCCATTTTCTTTTTGCAATTGCTTAAATTCTTAACAGCAATAAGCACAGGCAGTTCAGAATCAACAAACAACAGATTAAAAAGACAGGTAAAGTGGTGTTACAGGCACATGATCAAGGCTTCCTTCTGGCCAAAGGCTTATCCCTGAGTCCAGCTGTAGATTCAAATACTAAACAGTGTCTGCCTTTGCCACGCCACCTGCTGTAGGGTTAAGTATTCAGTAGGTGAGGACAGAGACAGGCATTGCTTTGCTTTGCAGCATGAGTGGAGACTGTCATTTTCTGAGCCCATATTGCAGAAAAAAAGCACTTTGGAAAACATTCTTTGATCAACGAATAAGATTCCTGATTGATGTTTTCTCTTCCAATTCTCCAGTCCAGTTAAAAAACTTCTCAGCAACTTTAGATCCCTTCCTGACTAATTTAAAGTATTTTTCATTCAAAAACTAGTACCCGAGGCTTCTCTACCTCATACATCCACCAACACCACTTATAAACTACTTCCATAAAAAATAATTAAAACAAAAGCAACGATGTAACCTGTGTTGCATTCCTCCAACACAGTATTTGTTCCCCACAGCATGGGGCTATGAGCACACACCTCTGCCCAAGTACCAGGCAACCAAGAGTTTTGATTGCACTGATCTGAGACCCTCTCCGTTGTACAGGAATGGCTTTTATGCAGGAGGGGCACTGCACAGACTGCAAAGGGTGGCAGCAGCCCCTCCAGCCTAATCCAAGAGGAGATGCACCCCAGCACAGCACAGGAAGGGATGGGCAATGGGATGACAGCCCCCTTCATCTGTCCTCTTGTGCCTGTGAGTGAACTCTGTATCCCATGGCCTGATGGAGGTTTTACAGCACCAACACTGAGCAGTCCCAGGCAAGTAGGTCTTAACAAAGACAAATGCTACCAAAAGCCTTTACAGTTGGAGTAGGGTGAGGGAGCTCTGATTTTAAAACATGGTGAGGGGTATGTTAGATTTAACTACTAATTAACTTAAGGGTTAGTTAACCTAAGGATTAATTAGGGCTAACCAACACACTAACTTGAAAGCAAAAGGAACATTACCACAAAGACACTTTCTCCATTTAACTACCTACCTACCTACCTACCTCAAGGTGACCTAAACTCTGTAGTGTGGAGGAGGAATAGATTGACTCAGTTGGTTAGAACTTGGTGCTAATAATGCCAAGGTTGTGGGTTCAATCCCCATGTGGGCCATTCATTTAACAGTTGGACTCAATGATCTTTGTGGGTCCCTTCCAACACAGAATATTCTGTGAATATCTGAAGAAATTTACCAAGCAGCTTGGCAAGCCCAAAGGTTGGCACAGGCAGCATCCTCACGCCTCCAGGCACAATGACAAGTCAATCAAACCATTAATGGAGGGATCCACCCCCTGTCCTTTAATCCATGGCCAGTCCAGAAATTCACACACCCCCTTAAGAAATACATGTAAACATTCATATGCAAGAAGACTGCATCTGATGGTTTTGATTTTAAACACTGCCTCCAATGGCCATGATCTTCACCACAAAGACTTATGGTTGGTTTAGTAGTCCAGAGAAACCTGGCCTTAAAAGCTGATTTGATTCTAATGGCATTTTGCAACTGTTTTGTCCTTTGGAGGAAGGGCAAAATAGAAAAATGAAGCACCAAAATTAACATTTCATCATCACTTTTTGCCCCTCCAATATCAAGAAGATTCTGCAGAGGCCTTGCCAGCATCCCATAACTACAGCTCCTTTTATGCCCTTTAGCTCTCAAGCAGTGTAATCACTCCTAGATCACATTCCAGATAATAAAGGGTGAGCCACTGCTGCAAACAGAACTCCTTTCATCACTTAAACAGTGTGCCTGAAACATACAAGTAGCTGAAGTATTTTCATCATCACATTTTAGATACAAGTACTTCTGCTTCACATGCCCATATTACAGAATTTAATTAATCAAATCATGACAACAGACTCAATTCTGAACTTCAACTCACACTGTTACTATCATCCATGGCAAAATAAGAATCTAGGGATGCATAAAACAAGAAATATCATTTACTAGTGTAGGCGATGGCAATGCTGAGAACATCTTTACCAAAATTAGTGCTCTGCCATACTACAGCAAGTACAAATTGATCCATCATCCTAAACCTAGCACAGAACAAGGGAGAATATGAATCACCTTAATTTTATGGATGCAGAACAGGATTACAAAGTCATTAGGTGACTTCTTGTATCAAAAGCGTCAGACTGTAAATTAGTGGTGTCTTTGCAGCTCAGCACCTTAACCATTAGGGCAAAGCAGTCTTCCTCCCTGACAAGGTACACAGGGATATATAAACACAGAATCTTATGTTGTATTGCAAGCAATATGTTACTCTGAGAATTAAACTCTCAGTTTTTCTAGTGTGACCATTAGATGGCAACAGATCGAGTTTCTCATTAAGTCACTGGCAACACCACATCACTGGGCTGTGTTGAGAGAGGAGCTGTCACCAAGACAAAGCGGTAAGAATGAAAGATGAAGCATTCAATTTCATATTCTTGGCTCTTCTGTGACTCTTTATGCAGCTGGAGCAAAATCAAAAGGCACACACTTGCCATGCTGTTCTATCTGATGTATTTAGTCTGGATCAAGGCTTTCCAGTTCAAGAAGCACAAGAGATTCACAGAGTGCTTTATGCAATCAAATCCATGATTTTCTTTGATGCCACTATGGTAACAAACCGGAAAAGTGCAGTCAGATGAATGATGAGGACCAGAAGAGGCATTCACAGGATGCCCAATGTGTCTGTTTCCAAATCAGTTGAGGTAAGAGCCCCAAAAGGAATTCTGGCAGCTTTGCACATCTGTCAGGACTGAGAGGGTATTGCAGAATTCCAAGCTTACCCCTGGAAAAGTAAGTGATCTGTATCAATCCCACAAAGTTTGAGGATGAGTAAAAAGATGCTTCCTCCCAGAGGACAAGGAATTAATAATCAAGCACACAAAAAAACCCACCTGTGAAATGGTAATAGCCCAGGAAGGACACAGACTGTCAAACTCATGGTATAAACAAGAGGCAAAATAATGCCTTTACAATTTTGCAGCTGATCAGAGAAGACAAGACTCCCACCCAAAAGCAGGTCATTTTCTTGAGTACTTTTATCAGCCGCAGATGGTGTTACAGTGCAGCTGTCAGAAAAACCCCAGAGAAGTGCAGATCACAAGGCCTGTCTTTGAGCTGAAATATGATTTAGCGAAACATAGACAGTAACATAGATTAAAATTTTAATTTAAAACTTTGCCAACAAAAATTGATTACAAAAAGGGAAATTATCTGTACAAAATAAGAAAGGTACTCATTTAACAAGAGACTGCCATTGTCAATGTATGTGGGAGGACAAACTATGCTTCAGGTCAAGTGTCAAAGTGAGAAAGTAACTTTGAGCTTGTGATATGGAATTCTGAAGTGTGAATTTTCCTTAAGCCAAGTAAATTGACCTGAAGCAGCTCAGAAGATAATCAAGGTTTATGAGAAGTCTATATTCCTTGCTAACTTTTTCCACTTAATTTAGAGAAGGAGGATGAACCACAAAGCAAGACCCAGCACAGTGCAGAGGGCCAGGACAATGACTTCTGTCATGTTTTCACTTAATCAAGCCTTCCTTTAGCCTTCTGTACAAACACATTCTGCAATTTGAGTATGCCAGGGTTTTAGCCGAGCCACAAACTATTGCATCTTCACTTAACAGTTGGGTCCTGACTCAAAATGAAGACAAATGCTTTGGACACAGTGATATTACTATGACTAAAAAGACCAACTTTATCATGACTCCTATCAAAACAATGGTTCCGACTTTTCAAGTTCACATCAAGTAACAGCTGTTGGTCAGTGACAAATTGGTATTTACAACAGTACACTCCTCTCTCCTACCTACCATTTTATACAAAGAGAGACACGAGCATTTTTAAAACTCATCACTGAATAGACAAAAATGGCAGGTGATTGCTGAACTCCAAGTTCCTGTAACACTAAAGCATACAATAAGATAATTACCAGTTTTCTACATTTTTCCACAAGCCAAATGAATATAATTGAGTTGCAGTGAAGAGATGGAACATGAATTTGTTTCAAGCAAGCCAGGTCAAAACCTCCAGTCCAACTGCTTATTTTTCACTCGGCTTCCCATCACGTAGTATTTACAAGTTTTTACACCTTCAGAACCCAGGTTTAGTGAAGAAACAAACCAATAAAAAAAAATGTTTCAGCCTATTTACTTCACCTACTTACAGTTACCTGAGATACCTAAGTTGGGGCAGAACAGCTTTCTGTACCCTACCTACCCAGTAAAATGACAGACAAGTGCCCAAGGCAAATCAGTCAGACTTGAAACTCATCCCAGTGACAATGCTCTCCTTCCTCCAACTATAAAAGTGAGCAACTACATTCTGACTTAGAAGTCTCAGTTAAGTTTTGAGTAATTGTGTTCCTATCTGAAGTGTTGGATTTATGTGAACCTAAGCCTTACCTGGCTCACTAGCAGCTCCTTCCTAAGGAGGTCAGGGACAGCTGTCTTTAAGAATGCTGTGAGACATGCACAAGTCCTCCTTACAGCTGGGAAAGCTGAGATAAGCAATAAGTTTGCTCAAGTCCATGCAGCGAGTCAGTAACAAGCTGGCATCAGATTCCTGGATCTTAGCCATGTGCTCTGCCCACAGAAACCCAGTGCAAGGAAAACTACTGTACAGAATCATTCCCTTTTCCATGTCATAATCTTTTACAAAAAAAAAAAGTACAGCTACTAACAAACAGTGTACATAATTTATTATTTAACTATGAAAGAGTTCTGCAGTAAAGCAATCTGTTCTATTGTATTCTGACCCTGCAAAAAATTACTTCCAGCTTTGATTCTTTGATGTGTTAAAGCTTTTAAGAGAAAGTTGAAGTTAAACAATGCTGCAGTCAGTACCCTCTGCATTAACCACAATGATATGTTACATTTTCTAGTTTAAGCAGTATTTATGCTACCCAATTTGGCAATCAAAATAGAAACCTTGAAGACAAGAATTCACAGATCTCAGGGGGAAAAGAAAAGCCAGACAATTTGTTTTAACAGAACAAACCTTGTATCATGCCATGAATAGTTCAGAGACTTCAACTGTGTGAATATGTGTTATTGCCATTTCAAACAAAAGCTCTCTAATTCTTAGGCTTGCCCTACCTATGATGTACCAGGTTGGACAAATGCTGCACAGCAAAAAAAACCCTCACCTCAAAACACAGCTTAATAACGGAAATTAAACACTTACAATTTGCTTTATGAATGCAGCAGAGATCTCACTAAAATCAGGTTTCCAAAGAACCTGGAACTTAAGCACAGCTATGGAAAAAGTCAGCTTTCTAAACGTCGGGGCTTGTTTGAGCCATCTGCCTCACACTGGATTCTTACTTTACCATGGTCAACAAAGCTTTTAACATACCAGGTGAGACAGAACACCATCAGCTCATTCCATCATATCACGGAACAGGACAGTCAATGGATCCTGTTGTGACAGACAGACAATACTGTATAAAGAAGGCTTATTTTTAATGGCAGAATCAAATTGGACACTACTGGCTAACCTGGAGCAAGATCTACATTTTTTTCCTTCTGGAGTTTTTAATTCTCTCTCGAACCAGAAACATTCTTTCTAACCAGTTAAATTCAAGAGTACTACAGAGAGCTCAGTTCTTTAAGCATGCTCTGCATCAGGAAGGGTCGGTTCCACATCCAGTTAAAACTGAAGAGTTGATGTTTTCCAAGGGCAGGTGTTCTTCACTGGTCACCTAGTCGGAAACCTTGTCCCCAGTTGTGTCTTCCACCACCCTGCTGATCTTCTGCAGCTCTTCTCATGCTAGCAGGAGGGATACCAAACCCTGACACTCCTCCTCTCCTATTTGGCAGCCAGCGATAACTAGGACAAACAAGAAGAGAAGGAGTTACAGAAACAGCTGCACACACAGACTAAATACCAGACAACTTTTCCATGCACTTCCTTTTAGCTGACAGACTTTGCAATAGAACTAGTTTTTCACAGTAGAACTTCAGAGTATTCTTTCCAAATCTGAATCCTCTGAACACTGAGAAATGGGAATACTGGAGAACTTCCATTTCTGGGATATGTATGGAATCAAGAGATTTGCACATATCCAGTAACACTGATGGCAGTTTCAGAGCTGCTACCGCATTGAAAGACGTTTTTAAAAACTATCCTCTCTTCTAGACCTTATGGAAAATTAGGTTTACTAGATGGGCTTGCAAACACAGAATTAGAATATAAAGCTTTCCTACTCATTAAAACCTGTACAGAAAGTATAACTTTAATTCAACAGTTTATACTATGAGCCTATGCTAAGCTGCTAACTAAAGTTCGATAGAGAAGGAATATTTACAGCTTAAAAGGATGGGACAAGGGCAACTGAAGCTACAAACTTTGGCTTCTGATTGTAGTATTTCAATGTCCAAAAAATGAATATATCACAAGAAAAAGTACTTCAGACACCAAGACTTGCAGTCTCAGTCAAGGTGACCAGTCAAGCTGATCATATTACAGTCCGGAACAAGTCTACAACTGACTCCTATTATTCTTAGACATTGCTGAACTGGTAGCTACTGTAATGATACATGGGAATACAGAAAAAAGATCATTTACAGGATAAAACTTTTTTTATATACCATCTGATAATTGTTACAAAGTTCTCTTTACTGCAGCTCAATTCACTATCAGAACTGTGACTTTCACTCTTAAAAGTGGGTAAAAGACATAAACCACCCAGAGGGATAACAGAGAACTCTCACATGGGCCATTTACATGAAACTCCACATTTTTGATGACTCATCAGCTCAGTCAATATGATAGTCTGAAGCAAGTTGATATAGCAAAGGATTTTACCCTTTACAATCCCAGCAAACATATGTCTAATGAACCATACAAAAAACTGGAGCAAACAAACAGTGAGATAAAGGTCAGCTTACAGGAACTGAGGCGTGGACAGAAAATTCCTTCCTCCCAAATCCATTGGATATTTAAACATTAAGAAGAAATACAGGTGTCCGACCAGATTTCCTATCAGCTCATTGATGACCCTGTAAAGCAAAAGAATTGTTGCACACGCTGTCTTCTCTGAAAATAAGAGTGATCATCTTGTATTTACCTGCCACTGGCATTGCCAGGGCTGTGAGACACGGACAATTTCCCTTTCCTCAGCATTTTGCAGCCCATTCTTTAGAAGAGCCAACCTTCTGTGCCAACACATCAACAGGATGTTCCACCCTCCCTTCCAAGCCTTCTCTACAGTCTGTACTGAAAATGCAATTAAATACTTATTTGCATCAGGGAATTAGACCGTACAGCTATTAGTGCCTAAAATAATAGTCTGCAGAGCTAGAGAAGTTACTGCTGTTTTCACTGGACAACTTGTCTCCTGCTGTAGTGAGCTGTTTTGTTCCCAATTTTGCAAAAACACAGCTGACTGGAGGCCCTTGAGTATCTTCTGTCATGCATAGAAACAGCAGGTATCTAACAGCAAGCAGTTCTCACAAGTGACGGATGAGTCAGTAGGAGGCACAGCCAGAACAGGGAATTTAGTTTTGCTGTACTATCCCTCCTTTTATAACCTCAAACTTCTTATTGTCACTAACTGTGTTACAGCGGCACCAAGAGGCCCCAGCCAATGCAGAGCACCACTGAGACAGACTGTGCGCAGAAAGAGGGGATTTCTGCATCACGGGGTTTAATCAAATAAACCCAAGACAGACCAATGATTTCATCAAGTGCCAAAATGGCACTCTGTGGGTTTATTGCCATTTTCCCTTGTTTCACAAACTGAAAAAAAATAAAGTCAGGTTGAACAAGACTGTGAGGGAAAGGAGTAACAGCATTACCAGAGTCAAATTTTGTCTCCAAAACCAGTAATGATGGCTGGTCACATCAATGAGAGCTTTCTTTACTGCATGTTACTTTTTTAATGTGGAAAAGGCCTAATGCATAGGGTTACTAGAAAATAAACCAAACTTACTACTTTCTCCTCACCTAGTTCTCATATGCACATCTCCTCTTTTTTTTTAATCTTAAATGATGACCATGTGACACTGAGCAGTCCGATTATACAGTTTAAAGCTTATTTTGATACTACTTCTAAGTTCAGCAGCAAGTCAAAAGCTGTAAAAGCTTCTATAACTTCAAATTGGCCATAGAAGTAAATACATACGATCCACCAATGATGTAGTTGAACCCCAGAATAACCCATGGAAGGTAACAGGCCTGAAAAAGAACACAGCGAAAACAGAAGTTATAAGTACAAGTTAGGGATGTAAACCTGCTCTCAACTTCCCCCTGCCCTAAAAAGCATGATCTTAAATCACAAATCCTGACCTATTAACTTAAGCAGATTCAACCTAACAAGGGAGGATACTCCAAACTGAGCAAAGACTAACAGTTTTAGACAAAACATACTCATTTAAACTTTACAAGTAGACATGCCTTTTGCACCCTATGTTCCACAGCAAGCTTGCATCTGAAACAAAGTCTTAAAAGTTTCCAATTTTGAAAAGGTCTGGAAACAATGACCAAAAGAGTTTCCACTACAAGACTGGGCAGAAACAGACAAGGTCAAACAGGAAAGAACAATTTAAAGTATCAAGAGTTTGTCACTACATTCAACTTTTATCCAGACTAATGTTTATCAGAATTTTTTTCCTCTTTTCAGAACTATGAATTTCAGCTGTCAGGACATCTTTTCAGTAAAGCCACACTGACAAACACTGCATGGAAGATCATGAAGAGATTTGTCTTTGCTGCATCTCAAGCAGTATACAGCTATGTAAAAGTGCGGCACATCTTTAATAAGAGAAAATATTTACATTTTGCCCTTTACCCCCTACATGTGTATCGTATGGGCAGGAACCTTTCCAATATCCTGCCAGACATACCTTAAATCTTGTTCCAAACCAGAATGATACAATCATGTCTCTGTTCAGCTGGGCCCACACGTAAAGTACTGACATGATGAGTGGAATCATCAGCAACTGCAGTGTTAAAAAGAATTAAAAAAGGCAAACAGCGTTACTTGCACATAAACTCAAGAAATTTAAACAGCCAGCAGGAGCTATAAGCTTCAAAAATGGCTTATAAGTATGGTATATCAGTAAAGTCTTTATAGATTGCCCCAGAATCTTTGGCACCATGTGTCATGGATCTGTAAAAAAGCCATTGAGAAAGCTAAGGAGGAGAACCTACTCAGGTCATTCTCTTTTGCAAGGCTATACAAAGCAAAGGGCTCCAACTTGTACCAAGTGAAAGAGCTGCTGTGGAGAACTCCTTTGCTCCCAGCTGCCGGGTAGGACAACTACAGCAGAGCCAGCCATGGACCTGTGCCACAGTCATTTCCAGGGCACTAACCCAAATAGTTACCCCACTGAACTGTCCCCATTCTCCTCAGAGCACCCCAGAGGGAAGGGGCACCAGTAAGTCACAACTTCAGGGCACTGGAGCCAGCCTTCACAGAGCTGCCTTGACAGTGCTCAGAGTTAATCCATGCCCTGTGCCACGAGATGAGATTGTTTCAAACACTTCCTTACTATGACTGTGTATTAGCTGATTGGACTATCTCTAGTGAAAGAAATACAAAGCACTATTTCAGCTGTCTGCTGATTTCTGAACTGAAGGCAGACTGCACCAGCAACATTTCCATGAACTGGTTGAATGCTACGAACCAGGTAGTGCGTTTGGAAGAGGTTAAAATTCACCTGCTCAAGCATGCTGCTATCCAACAGGTTCCACGTTAATGCTGGCATACCCCCAACCAGCCCAGCCTTCCACAAGCCCCACCGTGCACCAGCAGTCTGACTCACCACACAAGCATCTTAGGGTCTTTATTAAAACCCTTTTTATTTTACTGGAAAAACAACACTATCTAATTGCCTACTCTATCTTCTCAATTTCAACCAAGGCCACTCAACACAAGCAAAAAATCCCTCCTTTTTTAAAAAAAACCATATTTGTACATCAAACAATTGATTCCCTTTTAAGCAATAGTTTGTATGCAGATTGAAAAACCTAAACATTTTAAGTACCTTCTTTAAAAGGTACGAGTCAATATAATCATTCTAAAATCCATACAATGTATGGGTGCCTCCAGCATGCTTTTGTAAAATTATGTGGTGTCTTCCCCACAGCAAAGAAAAGTTTAAGTGCAAAGTTATGGACAGCCTTTAACAGAACTCAACTCTGACTACAGGTTCACAATCACTGGTTTTGTCTGCTGGGGGAGCCTGATGAGTGATCTAATAAATGCTAGAATAATTTTGCACAGAATACTGCAGCTACTGGTGCAGGCTTTAGGTGATGGGGACAGATAAAGATGAGAACAGCAGAGGCAGGCTGAAGATACTGAGAATCTGTTGTGTCCAAGAAACACTTCCCAATTTTCCCCCTAAATATTAGGGGAGATAAGAACTAAGTCTGGTCCTTTAAACCACTATCTTAATCATTCCTCTGAGAATTTTGCACTTCACAGTTCTAATCTAAAGCTGTGTTTTTCACAAAAAGATCTTCTGTTGGTAAGTAAAAGGCACACTACATTTGAGAAGATGAATGAATTCAAGAATAATTTTTGAATAAAAAAGTAAGAATGCAGATCAGCTTGCATTAAAGGAAACAGTGCAGAGGTGGCATCTTGAATCCATTTTAGGAAAAGGCTGAACACTTCCTGACTGCACAAAGGGCCAATTTTCATTCCTTGATTCCCTGCCTGGGTTAGATGTGGCAGTCAGATCCAGGCTTATGCCATCAGCTGAGGCTAACCTGAACTAAAAAATTATCAATACGCACACAGCAGTCCATTTTGATATAAACTGAAGCAGCCTAACTTAACTGTGTTCAGCAGTTAAGTCAATAATGTTTCTATAAAGTCATTAACTCGTCATAAGGTTTCATAAAATTATTATTTCAAAAAGTGTACGGCACTTACCTGCATGTCCATTGCCAAGCCAGTTATCTGTCATTGCACCATTAAGGAAAATGCAGCAAAACCTGACAGACTACAACAATAAAAAAAAGCTGCAGACACACTGAACACACATGCAAAGTCCTTTAATGTTTAAAATTCATTCTACACAGGAACACTGTTTTAAGTTAAACACTGGGAAAAAATGAAAAACCTCCAATGATCTAGATGCCTACACACTTAGTTTCAGTAACTGCCTTTTGGTAGCCTGTCAAGCTCCCACCTCAAGTCATTACCCCAAGGGCTGATGATGCACTGGCCTTTCTTCCCTGATGGAAACTGGCTAACTCAATCAGTCCTTGCTTGCATAAAAGCACATTACAAGTTTAACACTGTATTCTTTCATTAGTTTAACACTGAAATTTTGGGTTTCCAGCTGAAGAAATAACAGATCATGAAAAAAATCAATACATTGCCAATGAGTCATAGAAAAGAAGTAATTTCTTGAAGTGCATCAATGCAGGCTTTTAATACTCCATGTTGGAGTCCAAAGGATCTGCTGTAGTAACTGCTGAGTAAAAACAATCACTGAAGGATTTTGCTAGGACCAGAATGTTTTTAGCAGTTCATGAACACATACAAATGACACCCAGCATTTTCCCAGACCATGCATCCAGGTTGCTCCTTACGTCATACAGGGAACAAGCAACTGGAAGCTTTTAAATGACCAGTTTGAAAATCAAGTCACAATTAGATTCAATAGCTCAAAGCCACCAACCTGCAATCTAAATAAAACCATCACCTTTGTTAACATAATTAAGAGCACATTGTTACTGCTGTGGCTCAACAGGACTTGCAGGAACAGCAATTCCCTCCTTGGAGTGGAATGCAGCTAGAGATAATCTATTGATAAGGCACTTCTACACACTAACTCTCCTGGCTGTATCTGCTTCACACTGATGTCACCTCTCCCTTTTTCCCACGTGCTGTGCCACCACAAATTCCTGCAAGGAGGTAGCAACAGCACAGACAATGGGAGGATCTCCAAGGATGGAGGTTCCACAAGCATGTCAGTGTTTGACTGCCCTTACAGTAAGAGGGGTCTTCCTTATATTTAAATAGAATTTTCTGTGCTTCATTTTGTGGAATCAGTGCCCAGCTCCAGAGTCCTCAGCATAGAAAAGACATGGACCTGTTCGAGTGAGTCCAGAGGAGGCCCACAAAAATGGGAGGGATGAACATCTCTCTTATAGGGAAAGGCTGAGAGAGCTGGGGACAGTTTTAGTAGGACCTGCTGCAACAGGACAAGGGGTAATGGTTTAAACTAAAAGAAGGTTGATTTAGACTAGATACACAGAAGAAAGTTTTACAATGAGGGTGGTGAAATACTGGCATATGTTGCCCAGAGAGGTTGTGGATGCTCCATCCCTAGAAACATTCAATGTCAGGTTACAGGGCTCTGAGCAACCTGATCTAGTTGAAGTCCCTGTTTATTGCAAGGAGGTTGGACTAGATGCCCTTTCAAGATCCCTTCCAGTCCAAACTACTGTATGATTCTATAAGACACCCCAGGCTGCACAACCCCACCTCTCCCAGCTTCTCCTCATGTGACAGATACTCCAACCCTTTAATAATCTTCATGACCTTTCACTGGACTAACTCCATTATGTCCATGTCTCTCTTACTTGGGAACCTGAAGCTGCATGCAGCCCTTGACATGTCTCTCAATAACTGAGCAGAGAGGAGCAATCACCTGCCTCACCCTGCGGGCAGTGCTCTGCCTAATACAGCCCAGGAGCGTGGTGGACACCTCTGCCATAATGGCACATTCCTAGCTCATGGTCAATTCAAGTGTCCAGCAGGATACCCAGGGACTTTTCTGGAATAAACTTTGTAGACTGTCAACCCCCATTCTGTCCTGGTGCCCGAGGCAGCTCCTTGCCCAGAGCAGGACTCTGCACTTCCCTTTGTAGAGCTTCATTCCTGACCAGCCCATTTCTCCAGCCTCTAAAGCTACCTGAGTGGTAGCACAACCACGTGGTTCATCAACAGCTCCTCCCAGTTTTGTATTCAAGATATAAAAGAAAATTCAGGTAAAAGAGCACAGCTCATGGAAAAAGTGTTTCCCAGCATTCTCAAACCAACAAGTCCCTTATTTTTCAGGAAGCTGGCTCAGTGCAGATATTGCAACACTGCTTTCTCAGACTCAGAGGACTTGTACCCAGCATGTAAAGGATCTCTCCACGAGGTACCTGAATTTCAGGGAATGGCAGTGATCAGTCCTATTTGTACATGGCAACTTAAACACATTAAATTCACTCTTAGCTCACACAGCAACCCACAAAAGCAGCTCAGTGATCATCACAGAAGAACAAGCAATACACAGCATGAGCTGAGCTTCATGTAAGCAGAACTCTAGTCCCCAGATTACATACCTGTACCAGCACATGTATTTGTGCTCTCCCTGCAAGCCACTCTCGCTACCTTTCCAGGAAGATTACACATTTACAAACTCATCTGTGAACATTTGCTACATTTTAAAAAGTGTTCCTTGATAAAACTCAGTCTTTGAACAAACTTTAGGCAGAAACAGAAAAAACAAAACATTCTCAAAGTTTGATGATGAACAGAAGGATACAACAATGCAGATCCAGTTAAACAGGAGCATGAACATGTAATCTGCTGGCCTTCCATCAAAAGCCCCTGTAAATAAACATAATTATTAGGGAAGGTACTGAAATTTTGATAAGAAATTAAGACAACTTTTTTTTTACTTTTCAGTCTAAGAACATCTCAACTAATAACAGTTGCTTTACATGCAGTCTGTGGCTTATGATTTTTTTTTAGATTTTAAAAAGCCTTAGAATAGAACAACCTATGGACTGAAAAATAAGCCATTCAGCCTACTGTGTTAAGTGTATAAGCAGTGTCTATACTTTAAAAGAACATTCTGACACTGGAGATAAGTGGTTTTAACTACATAAGACTTCAGAATGGAGTTAGACCTCATCCTTCATATGAAACTGCCAGTCAGAAGCACAGAATAAGAAAATACACGTGCACAGCAAGAACAAAGACATTAAGCACAATGACTGAGTCATGTGAAAAACAGCCCTTACTTAGGCAAATTGCATCCTCCTTGCACCATCGAGTCAGACTCAAGAGATATGATAATTTTCGCACTCCAGAAAAAATTAACATACATGTCAAGGAAGATACACATTTGCAGCACATTTTGTTCCTTCTTCTAAGCTAATTTCCCATTCCAAACATGCGTCAATTTTTTGAGGAGAGTGGAAACAAAAAGAAAAACAAACCAAAACAAAACCAAACCCCCAAAACAACAAAAAAAAGCGCCAACATTCCCTGCAGGTCACACTAAACAAAATTATCTTTAGATGCCCAGTTGAGTTTGTGAACCGGCAGAGACAAGGGTTAAAAAACAACTCCCATAACAAATCCTCACAAATATGAAAAGTGAGGCTCTCACTCTTGCAAAGTGTGCCAAAAGGCTGACACAGAACTCAACATCTGTGCAAAACTCCCATCAGCTTTCAAACAGCCCCAGGAAAGCCTGAGAATATTGTTGAAAAAGACCCAGACCACGCAGTGACAAACTGCACACCACATACAAGCTGAATTACAGGCTTATAATTTAACACAAAAGGCCTAGCAGAGAAGGCCACTGCTTAATGTTAGCACTATCTGTTTTCCTACAAGTATTTTACATGTCCCAAAAAAATTTAAAGGAAGAAAATCTATTTTCAAGCATTAGCCTTTTCAGATAGTCTATGTAAACCAAAATTACTAAAACAGCAATTTCAAAATTACTTTTTAAGTTCAGTCATGGAAATTACATGGAAATTACACGACAGGAAAAAAAATTACTTCAAAAATATATTGGAAAGTTTTGAAGTTGAAGAAGTACATAAACTTAAGTTTTCTCCTTACTGTTGCCACACAACAAACAGAAACAAGAGAAGCTGACAAAGGTTGCAGAAATACTAGCTTAGGAATAGGAAGAAATCAAAGTTATTATTAGTCCCTTAAATATTTTCACTTCTCATTATAGAGAAGACTGCTAGCAAGAATATCAGAGAAACTATTTAAGTTAACTTTGCAACGAACATATAACAAAATTGGACTACAGACTGCCAGAAAGCTCAGCACTGGTATGGGTTGAGCTCTATCCCACTGGGTCATTCCGTAAGGACCAGGGTATAATCCAGTCATCTGGGAAAAGCTGCAGACCCATAATCTCATCATTCAAACTGTTGGGGAGTGAACTCTTCATATTCTGCTTTCTCTGTTGATATCTGTTACGTTCTTCTCAAACCCAAACAAAACAAAAACACATCAATCTCCCTTTCCTCAGGAAGCTACAGGTCAGCTTGTTAGGAAAGCACAAGCACAGTACAAAACCATATGGATATTTTTGACAGCTAAATTTGAAGCTGGCATGAAACACCAATGTATGCTCAAAGCCCACATGCAATGCTGAAAATAGAAGTTTCACTTCCTCAGTTTCACAGACAAAAGGAAGAGGCACAGACCAACACTGATTTCCACCTGTAAACATTATCGGCAACTTATATACTCCCACTTGCAGAAGGATTCAAGCCTTTTTCACAGAAATAAGGGCCAACATAAACAACAACTCAATTTATAACCAGAAAAATGACTGTAATATAAAAGAAATGCATTGGTTCAAACAACAACACAGCTGACTTCCCAGTTTCAAAATCCAGATGTGTTGCACAGCAGAAATTTACTGCTGAAAGAACTTACTTCATTTCATGAGACTTGTGCCCCAGCATATACTTACAAAATGCTCCAGTTGTCTAAGTCCAAGCAGTGATGTCTTAATTTGCATATATTAACCAGGAGTTCTAACTACACCTGGCTTTGCCCAGTAGGATGTCAGAACTGCCCGCACTCTCACATGTTGATAATCTACTGCAGAAAGGCCCAAAGAAAAGGAGGAACCATTTCTAGTTATTAAACTACTACTTATTTTCACTAAGAAAAGAATCAAATACAACCTGGCACCACTCCTCCCTTTCCCTGTTACTCTTTTTAAGACTTAAGTGGGATTCCACAACACTCTCTGGATGGTAGGTTTACCAGGGATCTCTACCATGGGACTTCCCAAACATCACCTTGCAATGCATTCCCCCTCACACCATGAGCTCTAAGATTCCATTAGAACTACACTGAAATTCTTGCTCACAAAGAATTTCAGGAGGAGCTTGACTTTGAAAGTAATTACTTATTTTGCCTGAAACAATTTTTGTCTAGCTTTAATAAACTGTGCAGTGCAAAATGAAACCAGTTTTGAAGCTACCTTGTAAGAACAAGCCTTTTTTTGAGAGAAACAATCCATTATCTGATTTCCTTTCTTCCACTCAATTTTTCCCCTTAATTGAAAATCCTACTAGTCCCTTAACTTCTCCATGTATCTGTTTGAAAGAACAGTACGTCTCATCTATACAAGGTATCTCTCAATTCAGCACAAGTGAGAGAATAACACAAGAAAGTATCCTTTTTAAAAAGAGGAAAACCTGACGTTGATATTTTCTCCAGATGGATATATCCATAATTACACATGCTCTACCACCCTCCTGTGTTAAAGGACACCACAAAAAAGAAAATAGAGGTAATGTCATCTTTTAGTCTGTCTCATTCCCTGAAATCCAAGAACTGAAAGCACCAGGCCCTCCTCCTGAAACAAGTAATTAAGTTCAGACTCTAAATGGCCAAAGGGAAGGCGCCAGTAAATCAGTTTTCAGAGCAGTTTCACACTGACCAACATAAACTGGCACAGAGATGAACCATCTCTGTCAGCTCTTGCTAGAGTTCACCACATGCATACAAATTAACGGATAACATACCTGTTTCTAACCGTGATGAATATTGATACAAGAAATACAAATTCACCAAGTAGAGAAATCCCGTTCCAGGTCCCACTGGGAAGAAGAAAGTTGCCGTTATCGGCCGCCAGATCTGTCCAGATCAAAAGAGAAAGATACATTTATATGCGACAGAACGGACTCACATGCACAGGCTTCTTGTTTTCATTCATTATCAATTATTTGGAAGATCAATGAAGAGATTAAAAATAGTCCAAGTGTCAAATCCTGCTGCTTCAGCAGCTTTTACTGCTGCTTTAGGTGTGGGGTTTTGTTTAACCTGATAAACAAAGCTATTAAGGTTACAACAGAAATCATACACAGTTTCCCAGATTGCTTCTATCAGACCTTTGCAGTACTGAGTTTTTACTGCAGTGCAAAAGAGATACACTTGCAAGGATGCTACACTGTTTTAAAAGCATCCACAAAAACCCATTCTTCCCTGTTGAACAGAGGCCAAGGAATTCATACAACAGTCTTTAGTGTACCATTCCAGACAGCACATGCTGCTCTGAGCATTCTGGACCTGCTTTAGAGCCTCCCAGCAATCAACATTAGGCATAGCTAACTGCATAGCTGCACGTAGCAAAGACACAAAATGTCTGACCATTCATAACTGAGCTCTTTAAGCAGCAACGCTTCCAGACAGAGTATCAGGATCCTGAACATCACAGTTCAGGAGAAATAACAGAACTAGAGGAAAAAGAGTTGTTTCAGTTACTAAATTCCGGGGACAATATATGGATCATCTTTTTAACTTTTTTTTGCACTTAGCCTTTTACACTGAAGATATAATGAGCAAATATAATAGAAATGTAAAGGTCGAGATGTTTCCTCTTCCTTCACCTCTGTTCATCCAATGAGTCCTCTCCCACTACACACCTGCACTGCAGAACAGTGAACTTGTAACATCACAATGCAAGGAATACTATGTCCAGTTTGTGAACATTTCTGATATTGCTAATGTACTATACATCTGAGACCTCAGGGCTTTAGTTGTTAGTTTATGTGATCCACACCTACACACAAAAGTTGACAATCCCAAACAGAAGCTTTTTCAAATTCCATGCCAGAAGGTGCAACAGATGCACACTGACACAATGGGTCAGGTTGGATAGGACCACACTGGGTCATCCGGTCCCACATCCCTCCTCAAGCAGGGTCATCCCAGAGCACATTGCACAAGATTGCATCCAGATGGTTCTTGAGTATCTCCAGTAAGGGAAACTCCACAACCCCTCCAGACAATCTGTTCCAGTGTGCAGACCCCGCACAGTAAAGTTGTTCTTTTCTTCTTCATGTTCAGGTGGAACTTTCCGTGCATCAATTTCTGCCCATTGCCCCTTGTCCTACTGCTTGGCCCCAGCGAGGAAAGCCTGGCTCCACCTTCTGACACCCTCCCTCTAGATATTTACACACACTGATGAGGTCCCCATCAGGCCCAGCTCCTTCATCCTTTCCTCACAAGAGGGAAGCCCCTGTCCCTTAACCATCTTTGTTGCCCTCCGCTGGACCCGCTCCAGGAGCTCCATGTCTCTGCTGTGGCTCTGCCCCAAAGTCTCCCGAGCCACCCGCGGTTTGGGATGTTTGCACACCGGGATGTCACCGCTGCTCCCGAAGCCACGACCACACAGCCGGGCAAGTCGCCCGAAGCCACAGCCACGGGTTTTACGGCTAATAGAGCACCTTGGCACCACAACCGGCTCCGGCCAGAACAACNGGTAGTGCGGCCCGTACCTGGAAGCGGTGGATGAAGGCGTCGGGCCAGAGGAAGAGGTTGACGGGGCTGACGAGGCCCAGCTTGCCCACGAGCGGCACCGCAATGGAGCCAGCGAACCAGTAACGGGTGATCAGCGGGATGCTCCGGAACCAGTCCCCCAGGTCCGACATCCCGCCGTCGCCGTGCCCGGCCGCCGCCGAGGCCTCGCCTACG
>WBMV01006295.1:0-52530 GCA_013396655.1 Campylorhamphus procurvoides | reverse complement strand
AATGCGCCCGAGCCAGCCCCACCGCTTCCGGCCCCGCCCCGGCCGCCGGCAGTGCCGCACCGGGGGTGGAGCGGGGAGCGACCCGGGGAAAGCGGCAGCCGGTCCCGCTCTGGCCGGGAAAGCCGCGCCCTGAGGGACCCTGTGCAGGGCGGGGGCGCCGTGTCCCCGCTCCGCTGTACCCACCGCCCCAAACCGCCCCCGCGCCATGGGAACTACAACTCCCGGCAGCCCCCGGGCGGGCGGGTCCATCCCCCGGCGGGNAATCACTGTGTCGGGGGGGTTGGGAGGGACCTCTGGGGTCTAAGGCAGGGTCGCCCAGCGCGGGTGACACAGGAACGCGCCCTGGTGCGTCTGGAATGGCCCCAGAGCGGGAGGCTCCGCGCCCTCCTGGGCTGCTGTCCCAGAGCTCTGCCACCTTCGGTGTAAAGAAACTCCTCCTCACGCTGGGGTGAAGCGCCCTGTGGTTCCGTTTGTGGCCATTGTTCCTCGTCGAGTCATGGGGCAGCACTGAAAAGAGCCTGGCACCCTCTTGGCACGGCCCTAGAGATACGTGTTGGGTTAATGAGGCTCCCTCCTGAAGGCAGAGCCCCCCCCCCCCGGGGGGGCTGTGAAACCCCCGGGGGGAAATGTCATGGGGAATTCCCGAAGTTTAATCGCAGTTTGGCTGTCTGGTGAAAACACCGCCTGGCCCAAGCTGAAGGGCAGCAGCACGGGTGGTGCTTTGGGTGCCTCTGCCCTGGGGACTCTGGATGCAACCCTGCGAATGCCTAACTGCTCTGGGTCAGTTTAGTGGCAGAGGAACTTCTGAAAGGCAGAGAGCAGCACAGAGAGGGTCATGGAGATGCTGTAACTGCGCTGACAAGTACTCAGGTTTCAGAGTGGTTTTAGAAGCAGAAGTCATACTTCACTTGTTAGGGTCTTTAATGTCATAAAAAAACCCACATCACTAGATTTTAATTATAATTTAAAATACCTCATCTTTCTAGTTTAGTTTTTATGGCCCTTTTTATTTTAGAAAAGGATGGGCTTAACAGGTGCAATTAGTGTTGTCTCTAGTCTGTATCGTGTATGGCCTTCTGGTGTTCACTCAGGCTTTGTAACATACCTCCACAGCTGCGTGTGCATGTTGGATGACATATTCTGTATCTCAGAGAGCTGTCAGCATCTTACACAACCACAGTCACGCCATTCTGCCAGGGCTCTGCTGTCCTTAACCAGCCTGCCAGTATCCTGCACAGTTTTGGATGTTTAGTTTGACTCTGAATTTACATCCAAGTGATGATAGAAAATAAATGGTTTGCTTAGTATCAGACAATAAATCCAGGAGTAGTAGATCTCCCAAATCTTAATGTCTTGCTTCCTGGAAAAACCTTTCTCTTGCAGCTTATTCTGCACATGGGCTTCATCTCTGCATCTGGCTCCATTTTAAGGAGACAGTACAGTGCAAGGATAGAAATGAAAAAACAAAGTTTTGTTCTGTAATAGATCAATAATGACAAATATGTCTTTATGGAATTATAAAATGGTCTGAGTTGGAAGGGACCTTAAAGATCATCTCATTCCAATCCCTTTGCCATGGCCATGGACACTTTTCCCTAGACCACATTGCTCAGAGCTTCATCCAGCTTGGCCTTGAACACAGCCAGGGTTGGGACAGCTACAGCTTGTCTGGGCAACCTGTTCCACTGTCTCACCACCCTCACAGCGAAGAATTTCTTCCTAATTTGTAATCTAAATCTGTTCTCTTTCACTTCAAAGCCTTTTACCCTTGTCCTGTCACTACATGCTCATGTAAAAAGTCCCTCTCCATGTTTCTTGTAGGTTCCTTTCAGGTACTGGAAGGCCACAATTAGGTCACCCCAGAACCTTCTCTTTTCCAAGCTGAACAAAGCCAATGCTTTTGAAGATCATGGAAAGAAGTGAATGGATGTACCCCCACATCTAATCAGAGTGGTTTCTTACAGTAATGCACTACTTCTCAGTTTTCTAGCATGTTTCTTTGCAGTGGTAATGACGAGTCAGGTTCCTTGCTGAACTGGACTTTCAGATTCATTGGTAGATGATACATCAGTGTATATGTTAGTGTTATTAATAATGAAAATCATGTGATCAGGAGCCACGTTAAAAGATGAGGAACGGTGGATTTCCCCCATCTGTTTTACATGCCTCCTACCTGTCTTCCAACACAGTGAATCACTTCATTTGTAGTGTATTTTTTGTATTAAAAACACGTTGTTTTCTTGAACATTTTTCACAGAACTATGAAAAATCAGAGTTGTAAAACTAAACTAGAAACACTTTAATACTAGGTTTTCAAGAAATACATAATAATAAAATGATTCTGAGCATGGTTGTTCTGCTTGCTGTCTTCACAGACTTATAGTGAACATAATTCATAGTGTCCAAGGGTACCATTCAAAGACAATACGTTTTCTGAATGTGGCTTTTGACAGTTCTGGAGATTCTCTCCTCGCGGGAGACCGCCAAGGGAATATATATGTTTTTGACTTGAATGGAAACAGGTAAGAATATTTCTATCCAGACATTTTAACTGAGACATCCATAACATTCAGGAGTGTGGAACTTACCTGGACAGAATCCCATGGGTCATGTTCTAACTCTCAGTTTCCCATGAATGTGGAAATAGATGGTAGTTTGCTCAGAGCTGGAACTACAAGCCAGTTCCTCATGTAGCCTCCTTAAATATTATCTCATTAGTTTAGCTGCTCAAAAAGATCAGAGGCTTCTAACTAAACAACATCAATTTTATAGAACTTAAGTATTACTCCAGATAGTTATTCTCTGGCCAGTACAGATCCATGAATGAGCCATGAATTGCAATAAACTAGCGTGTATATTTGCATAAATACATCAACCAATCTTTTCAACTTTTCACTACTGAGTTTTGACATATTAGCACTGGGTTTTAGATTTATTGTAATTAGATATTATTTACTTCTTTTGAGTTGATTTTTCTCTGTGAAATACATTGAAATTGATTAACTTACTGCTTCACTGAAGTGTTACTTCACTATGAATCAAAGTTTCCCAACACAATGAGAATGTGTATTTTTAAATAGATTCAACCTTGTTCAGCGAACAATGCAGGCTTGCACTGCTTTGGCATTTAATCTTCGCAGAAAGACAGAGTTCCTGGTGGCTTTGGCAGATTATTCTGTTAAGTGCTTTGATACAGGTAAGGAGAAATTTCAAGGCTTAAATGCTATCTGGATTGCCATGAAAAGCTTTATAATTTTAGTATTGTTCTTGGATTTTTGGATAGCTTTTTCATGGAAATCATACTGTGTATTCCATGTCATCTGTCCAAAAAAAAGTGTGGGCCCATGTGGATTCTAGTCCTGTGGGTAAATTAACCTAAATAACCCTTTGCCAAAATTCCTTGTTCCCACTGAGTCACCCAGGCATCTGTTTAACTGAAGTCCAGCACAGATCACAGTTACGTATGTTTTTAAGCAGTTCTGTATAGATTTGCTTAGAGTGAAGTGCTCTATGGAAACCAAAATCTGTTGACAGTATGTTAGTTTACAACAGAACCAGTTCCTAACTATATTTACAGTAAAATGTTTGAACAAAGTGACAGTATACACTAAAAGAACTGTCAATACTTTTGAATATTCAAGTAGTTCTCTATCCTTGTTCAAAAGCAATATTAAAAATTAACTTCGCAGGCCATCTGTATGTCTCTGTCTTGGTTAGAAGTTAAATGTAACACCACATTCCTCAAGAGAGGCAGCCAGGATTAAGGTCTGAAATCCTTTGTGGTTTTTTCTTTTTTTAAACTACAGCAAGACCGAACTTAGATGTTTGGATGCACTTAGAGAAATCTTAATTGTTCCAGAAAGTACTGCATGTTTATATGCTGCTGTTTCCAGATACCTATTCGTACTGAAGAGTGTTTTAAAATATCAAATATGGTATTCATGTAAGTCAGTATTGGGTGAACTATCCTTAGAGAGGTATTAGATAGTACTTAGCTTGTGGGCTCCATCCCCCTCTTTAGAAGCAATACTCTAATCCCATGTCACCCCACGGGTGATGAGAGCTTTCAGCACTCAGTGGTCTGTAAGCACAGCAGAAAGTTTGAGTGTTAGTCTTCATAGCCATTTCCCATGTTTGATGCCACAGCAGTTGGTCAGCTGGAACAACCCCATGGGCTGTCAGGCAAACCACCCAATGTAAACTGTAATTGCCACAAGTGCAGTTTGGTTGCTGAGGGAAGATTAGTGGTCATGTAGTCACAAGTGGGAGACAATGTAGTCAGAGGAGCCATTTCCTTAGTATGCAATGCACAGCATAAAAATGTTTGGGATTCTAAAAGAGTTAATGAGGTGTTGCTTTCTGACTGTACCTTTCTATGGTCATAGCCTGTTGTCATTAAACCTTTTTTCCTTGCACCTGTAAATAGCTGTGTAATCATTCACACGTTCTGTCCACAAGTAAAAACAAGTGGAGAATTCTAACTAGAACATCCAGTCTCAGCTTCCAGAGATTACTGTGGCTGTTCACATTGGATCTTCTATGAGGCATGCTGAACTTCATGACTTTTGAACATTGATTTTTAGGCTAAATTAAACAAGTCTGTGCAAGTTGGCTTTCTGTGTAGAACTGAGCATAACATATAAAATCTGCTAGTTGGAGATGAGGAGAAGGTTATACCTCTCTAAGGTATAATAGCTGTGTGAAGACTGATACCTTTATTTCTTGTTTACTGGGCTGTGAGGGTAAATGGTTATATACTAGTAATGTTTAAAGTCTGTTTCACAGCATAGTGTTGACAATACAACTAAGGTAGTAGTTGTTTCACTTTGAATGACTTTCATATCCTTTCCACTTTTTTTCAACAACTTCTGCAGAAACCAAGGAGTTAGTTAGTTGGATGAGAGGACATGATTCATCAGTGTTTTCCATCTCTGTGCATGGCTCAGGCAGGTATGCCATAACTACTTCCACTGATACAGCACAACTGTGGGATTTGGACACCTTTCAAAGGATAAGAAAGCTGAATGTTCGTCAGTCTGTGGGTATACAGAAGGTGAGTAAAGAGCAATTGCTAAAGGGGGAACAAGCACACCTCAGTAGGTGTAACACATTTAAAATCACATTATTTGTAAATATTCTTTAAAATACAGCTGAATCTTTTCTGTCTTCTTTGGGCATACCATCTTAACTGTCATCCTAACACATCACTGAGACCACTGAAATCATGACTCAGTAGTTGCAGAGATCTGCTGGGAACTCTTAAGGAACCTCTGTCTTTAGAGATACTCAAAACTTTCTTGGATATGACCTTGACTAACCCAACTTAACCTGTAAGTTGGAGCCATTTTTTAGATTGACCTGTGGTGGGCTCAGAGGACCTCCATGGATTGATTCCAGCCTGAACAATAGTGGGATTTAAGAGTGTTGTTAAAGACTGTTTGGGTGTCATCATAGTAACTTCCAAGAGTCACCACCACCTGCCCCATTCAGCTCCTTATTCCAAAGCTGCTTTTCTGTCTGTGCACACTAAGCACTGAATGTGGGAACAAACGAGGCTGAAAAGGAATTCAGCAGAAAGAAATTGCTGCTTTTCAGCCTAGTGGTTTCTTGGCTTCTGTTTGCTGTACAGACACTTACACTGGAACAGCATGGGATGAGAAGGATGACATGTTTATGTCAGGGAGTGGTTTAAATAGGTCTTCCTTAGGGTTACATTGCTTTAAACAGGTCTGCCTGCGCCACCAAATGTCACACTGTGGCATGAGTACTACAGAAAGTCCTGACGCAGAGCCTGAGCATGGCTTGCACACGTGCTGCCCTGCAGTGAATACTCTGACAAACACCACTTCAAACCAAAGTTCTCATCAGGCTGGTCACTAAAAAGCCATGCTGATTTTGCAGAGAACAAGGCTATTCATTTGAGTGCCTTCACTCTGTTCTAGGTCAGGCAGAAATTCTTAAAATAGTCACCTAGCAATTACTGTAAAAGATGATCCATACATCTTTGTTTGTTTGTTTTATTAAACTGTTGTGTAGTGTACGTTGCTAAAACAGTATCTTCCCTCCAAAGAAGGCTGCATTTCTTTAGTGGAAAAGATTTTTCTACTACTCGGTATCTTTCTTTGTGTAGGCTATGTGTAGGGATTCCTTATTGATAAATGGCTCTTGGAATTTGCTACGGTCAGGATGTTACAGCATGGAAAGAACCTTTAAAATCAAACAGTAGTGATGATGGTGGAATTAAGAAATCATGTTTGGGAATCAAGAGCCTGCTCTTTTTTTTTTTTTTTTGTTGCTTCCATTTCTGATAGGGCATTAGGAAAATGATTTGGATTTCATTTCCCTGTCTATAAAATAGTGATACTTATTCCCTTGCCACAACTTAAGACATGCAGATAAGTAAGTGCTTTATTAAAGATCGGATTTATTGTTAGACTGCAACCCTGACATTCAGTTTCTAAAGCTGGATTCTTTCCTACTGCCTGAGCCAGTGGATAGAGTCACCAATCTCATGTGCTTTTTGGTGCCTCTTAAGCCCAGCACTGCACTCCAACATACCCCTTCTGTTAAGTTGGTATGGGGCAAAACTAATTTAAAAAGAGACTGAGCTCCACAGTGTACAGACAACAGGTGAAACAAAGGAGAAACAAAACAACACCTCTATAGCGACTATTTCCAAAGCGTCACTGCTTATTCAACAGCTGCTTGTGACCATCTTGTGGTATTTTTCTACAGCAAAGCAGAAAATTAGGAACTGTTCAGTACTCCCAGTTTGCCAGAATTTAAACTTCATCCATCTGCATTATAGGCATCTGCTCTTAATTCATTGTCTAGTCTTCCTCAGGGTCCTTGAAGAAGGACAGACAGCTCAGTCTCTCTGAAGATAAGTGACTGATAGGTGAAGCAACTCTTTCCCTACAGGTAACTTTTGCTCACTGTCCAGTGACTAATTTGGCCTAAACATCCAGCTTTCAGTCACCAAGATGAATCCCACCCCACTTACCCAGATTTACGGATTTTCAGGGCCCCAAGAGACCATTCAGACAAAAACTCTGAACTTTGTCACACTGACTATTAATCTCAGCCAGTGAGTACTTCAGGTAGTCCCCTCAGATATCAGAAGACATTTTCAGTTTCACCTTCAAAATTATAGGTACTGGGAATTTGCTGAAGCTGTATGAGCTGCTGCCAAAAGAGAACCCCTGATCTAAACCAATAATTTATCATTAAGCAAGAATGTATTTGATGACATCCAAAAATGTAAATTATCCAATTTTTTTCTTTTTGAAACGTAACATATAAACAATAAATATGTTCAGAATAATTGAAAAATAACATATATTTCCAGACTTTTTCATCTTTATTCATCCCCACAGTAAAATCTGCATTTCATAGTTGGAGAATACATTGCTAAACGTGCTACAGTATTTTTTGCTTTTAATAGTTGTATGTAAAACTAAGGAGTTTAAGTCTAGAGATAAATGCTTCAGAGCGTGCATTTGCAAGCTCTTGGTGCTACTTGGATGCTGAAGCTAGTTTGTAGAAGATGCAGGAAGCAGTTGTTCACTGAGCAGTTAGTTCTGGCTTGCATCTCCCATCCCCTGCTCCTGGATTCATGTGCCCACTATTTATATTGCATCCTCTCTTGACACCCACTGGAAACCTCCACAATACAGTTTCAACAGTCATAAAAATAACACAGATAACATTTGCATTATTTTGGTGAGTTAAACTGGCTTAGCAAAGGGCATGACAAGTTTTGAACCAATGCAGGGAGACCAAGCCCGTTCCTCTCTAGGCTGTCCCAGGGGACGGGAGCGGCTCCCTGTGGGATCCAAGCCTTGCAGTTACAGTGACAGCCACACCATCATGATTTCCTGCCATGTTTTATTTTGCCATGCACTTTGGTTCAATTTAAAGTATACTTCTTTGACAACATCCCATTTTTTTTTTCTCTTCCATATTCTTCCAGGTTTTTTTTCTTCCATTGAGTAACACCATTCTCAGCTGTTTCAAAGATAATTCTGTTTTTGCATGGGAATTTGATACTCTTCACTGTAAATACCAGTTGCCAACTCCTGTAGAAGGTTCTGTATTACTTTATAAGGTGTTTGCAGTTACCAGGTAAATTGCTATTTTAAACATTCTAAGGCAGACTACAAAAATTGTAGTTTCAAACAGGTTCTCCTTTATTTGTAGCATTTTGTGGAAGTATTGAGGTATGTAGTATGATAAGCTTTTGAAGTCTGCTGTAGCTGATGCTTTCAGCAAAGATCAATAGCAGTGTTTACTATAGTCCAACAGTAGTTGAAATAAATAAAGCTGATTCTTTAATGACCACTAAAATAAGGTTTAAACTATCCTTTACCTTAGCAAATTCTATTGTTTAGGCACTGTTTTTTATTTTGGGGAGAGCAAGACAGGAATAATGGCAGATTCAAAGGTGATTTGAGGGCTTAGAACAAAACATACCATCTCTCTCTTTAGCTAATACTAACTTAAATTATAGTATGCTGATGGAAGCTTTACCTCATCTGTGATCCAGAGATGGCCGGACCTTTGTAGCTGGTGGAAAATCAAATCATCTTCACTTATGGTGTTTAGAATCAAAGCGGTTGATAAAAATAATCCAGATGCCTGAGAAAGTGAGAGCTGTCCGTCACCTGGAATTCCTCCCTGACAGTTTTGATGGGGGCTCCAATCAGGTCAGTTTTTTTACAATGCTTAAGACAGAGCTGTTTGGTTGGTTGATTCCACACCTATACTTTGAGGGCTTTTGGTGGGGGAGCACTGAGGATATGAGTCCATACCAAATGAAAGGGAAGTTACTGTGCCGAATCTTTGCTCAATTGCAATCTGAGCTTAATGGAATGTCATTGCTGAATTAAGTATTCCACTTTGTTTTACACTGACAATATTAATCAAGGAATCCTTTTAACTTATAGGTCCTTGGAGTGTTAAGTCAAGATAACATCATGAGGTTTATCAATATAGAAACATGCAAACTTCTTTTTGACATTGGGAGTCCTGAAGAGGGAATTAGCACAGCAGTGATTAGCCCCAATGGACAGTATATTGCCTCAGTAATGGAAAATGGAAGCCTGAACTTATACACTGTCCAAGCTTTCACTCAAGAAGGAAATAAGGTAGAGTGTTTTACATTTATTAAAACAGCAGTAAATCCTCTTAAACTGGGTATTTGTCTACAAATGTTTTGTATAAGCAGTAGTTTGTGGACATGTTGGAGTGCCATATTTAACGATACAAATATAGAAAAAGTGGGTTGTAGAGTTTTCTTCATAGTTCCTCCTGTCTTGTCAGGTAATTTGATGTTTTTAAGTTATATATATATGACTCTGTTTCTGGTTGGACTGTTGGAAGAAGGGGGAGATGGTATTTCTTTCTACAGTGATTTGTATGCATCTATTTGCTTTGTAATGATCTTTGGGGGAAGGTGGAAACAGCATAGTTGTGCTGCTTCTGCTCCATTTCCTATAGGAAATGTTTAACAAGTCATGCTCTCTTAAACTGTGTGCATGAATGGTGTTTTTGTTACTGTGATTTTGTTCTTCTTACTGTGTTATTGGATACCAGCATCCATCATTTACAACACGACCATGCCCCTAATCCTTCCTAAATAAGAACCACTCTAAATACCAGTTCTTCCTTCATTAAAGTAATTTATTAATGGGAGTCAGGTTTCTAAATCCAGAATTCCACATATCTTTAATCACCATGTCTTTGAAGTAAACAGTAACCAGCTCTGGATAATGATGGAGTTGGAGCTGAGGAAGGATGTGTAAAGATGTCACATGCATTCCATTTGCACTTTTGCTGACTGTTTGACATGAACTGGGAGGTCCACTTTGTTACTTGCTTTCCCAATCTCCAGCACTGAATTAATTAATACCTGCCTGACACTGAAGACTAATTAAAGTTTGTAAAGGTCTTCTGTATTCTTTTTAACTGATGCTATAGAAATGCAAAGTATTTTAATGACATTGAGAAACACACTCTAGTAAATAACCTTAACAGTACATGATACACATCTATACTATTCCAATTATATTTTAGTGTTTGCTAAGTAAAGAAATAACATGATTGAGTCGATATGGAAGCTACATAAACCTTCTCATAGTTAGAGCAGTTCTATTCATTGACATTCTTTTTCAGGAGTGTACAATCCATACATATTAACAATAGAAATGTGTTTCTATTCTTCTTCCTGTGGCCATCAGACTCAGAAATGTGGCATGTAGAATAAACAACAAATTATATTGTTATGTAATCTGTCTTACAAGATTTTAACCAAGGTATATGCACTGAATATTAGCGTCCACCATCCATGTTCAAAGTTGTACAAGATGGGTCCAAGTACACATCAGAGACAAATAAACTGATAATGAAAGTGACTCCAGGAAGGCCAGAGGGGCCTTGGAAATCCAAAGGAAGCAAAATTCAAACCCGATTACTAAAGCTGCAAGCAAACGGATCACTTGAAAATAAAGAGGTAGGAAGAAGTTGCAAATACTTTGTTCCCCAGTCTGCAGGATTTAAATTTCATTGCCATTTAATTTAAAGAATAAGTTCAGGCACTGCTGCACTTGGATATTTGAGCAGAGAGGGGATTAAGGAAATTTTAGTACCATTTTCTTTCTCTACTTAGCCCAGACTCCTATAGTATGTGACACAGCCAGAGATGCCTCCAGTCAGCTTGGGGTACCTCAGGTTGTTCAAGCAACTTGTGACACATTTGGGTATTTGCTAGATCTGACCTGCTTCCCTGCTAGCAAACTGGCACTTCTTGTCTGCCTAGAATAACTTCATTTTTAATTAATTATTTAGAAGATGAAGTACTGTTAAATTTATTTCCCTTCTGTCATCACTGTGCCATTTTGTCTGTCTTTATCTTGCATCTCCTATGTATATATATGTATATATTTATATATAAATATATATATATACATACATATATACAGATACCTGTGTGTATATACATATATCTGGTAACGTGTCACCATATGATCTATTCATTATGTCAGTATTCTTTATGTTTTGCTGTATCCATCATTTAAATATACATGTTAGTCAGGTAGGATCTGATCTGCTTCTCACTGAAAGCAGTGGCAGCTGTTCCTTGAGTTCAGGAGACAATAAACAATGTTTTGAATTACCTTTTTTTTTGTTGTTGAAATACCTAGGACTATGTAACAGGTGTCAATAGGTGTTTGATTTTTAAATATCATGTCAGGAACTTCAGTATTTAGCTACTGTCATCGATTAGAGTGCAAAAGAGAGCGCATTTATTGTTGATCCCCTATTTTGCAGAATGAATTGCCGGGTGGATTAAACAAGAAACGTCTGCGGGCCTTACTGAAAGGCTTTGGAGAATATCCAGCAAAGTACAGGTACCTTTTGTGTGGATGGTCATGCTTGCACAAAACAGAATTGCTTGTGTTTACTGGCCTATGAAAGAGAAGTTGCTTGACTAAGGCTGCGTTTTAATTGCAGGATGTTTGTTTGGCGTTCCTTATTACAACTTCCTGAAAACCACTTGGCATTCAGTAGCCTAATGGATAAGGGAACCCACAGTGCATTTGTAAATATTCAGAATAAGTACCCCATCAAAAGCAGGAAACTGCTGAGAGTTCTACAGAGGTAAAACATAAATTTCTATTTATTGAAATATTATAGATTTTTATTTTCATATAGTGATGTGAAATGTATCCAATAGCTGGAATCAGCTGTAAGGAGAATTCTAAAATGAAATACTAGTGCCCTTATGTAATTTTATTTTGATAACTCATACAATCTCGTGTCTGTCTTGACGTTCAGAATTTATGTTGTGGTTCTAAAATACGTACTATATTTTTGTTTGGTTTTGGATTGATGTTTTCTACAGCTTGCTTTGCCTTTGTGCACAGGACCTTGTCAGCTCTAGCTCACTGGTCTGCTATCTTTGCTGAGACACCTTATATGCCTTTGCTAGCATTCCCATTTGTAAAATTATTCCAGAACAACCCGCTCATCTGCTTTGAAGTTGTTGCAACAGTAGTAGGTAAGCAGTGATTTTTAAAAACTCAAATATGCTGCAACATGTTTAAGCTTTCCAATGCAAAAGAGCATTTCCTGCTGAAATGAATGAGGTATTTCCTAAGAGGTCGCCAGGTTCTCTTCTAAAGGTGTTACCAGGAATTAATATGTAGCAACTCTATACTTGAAAGCATCTAGGGAAAAGTTAGCAGTTTTAATAGTATTTATACAGTCTGATCAGCAAACCCAAATGTATCTAGCATAATTACATCATCATAGTTAAGTCTCTTAGATGTGGGAAAAGTAGTCACACCCACCCACCCCCTCACCCCCTCCCAGTCAAAAGGGAATGATCTCTTTCAAGGTTTTACTGTGTTTAGTTGTCCTAGGCATGTGGTAACTGAAAACTACACCTTTGTCTGAACACTGGCTGTGGCTGTCTTCTGAAGAAGCATCTAAATTAAAGTGCTTTACACTTAAATTAGTTGTTGCAACTGCTGCTAAGTCTACAGAAGATACGTGCTGCCAAGCATCCATACCTGCTTTGCAAACACAGTCTGTTAATGAACAAGTATCCAAGTTGGCAGAAATTATTCTTAGTACATTAAAAATTACTTGATCCAGGAAGTAGTTTCATGAGACAGGAATACTGGTTTAAGTATTCCCATCTGCCTCCAATGCCTTAGACCCCCAGCACACAGACTTTTTTTTCATTTTATATTTGAGTGTTACTCTTCAGACTGGTTCACTGTGTGCTGACACAAAAACTCATGCCAGCATAGCTGGAGGAGCAGTGTACTGTGGGAATGGTTTAGGAATAAATGCTAGAAAAGAGAAAGGAATATCTTAAACAGGCTTTGCTGCTGGAAACTACCTCTTAAAGTTATCGCCTTTATAACCAACTTTAGGGTTGTCATGACTCTGTCACTCTGGATTACAGTGGATTGTGTTGAGCTTTTTATTCTCTTTCAGTTAATTTTTGTCAGCACTGGTTTGAGTATTTTCCGAATCCTCCAGTTAATGTCCTTAGTATGATGGAAAATGTTTTGGCACATCATGACAAAGAGCTACTCCAGCATTTAATAAAATACAATGTGACTTCACAGGTAATAGTCTAGACAACTTTTGTATACAACAATGTACTGCAGTGAATAACAGTACACTTGTTTTTTATTTTGATGTAGTTCTCTTTTGGGGAAGTTTTCATTAAACAACTGTGAATTATAACGGAGTGTAAAGAATATATCATTGCTTTCCTGCTGTGTTTTCTTCTCCATGATCATAAATCTCATATACATGCTACCATAATTCTTAGAAGTTCTTTGCTTTCAAGTCCACATTGCTTGAAAATCTGTTCATCAAATTATAAATGTACCTTTTTTCTTAAGTGGACAAAGGTATGATGAATTAATTTCATAATCCCTATTTATCATTAGGGATGATTTTACCTTCACAAATCTAAACAGAACATTTAGACATCCAGTGAAACAAGAAATGTATTTATAATCATCCCATATTAACTCTGAATGTTTATAGTTAGTGATGAAACTTATCTTCAAATGTTTTGTTTTATTTCTTCTTTCTTTCATAAATCAATAGATTCTTGGCATAAGGCAAGAAAAAATCGTATTATTTCTTCAAAAGGGATGGTAAAATTGTACTAATGTAATTTTATTTTTTTTCCCAAATAATTTAGGTTTATGCCTGGCCTCTCCTAGAAACACTGTTATCTGAGGTTCTAACAAGAGAAGAATGGCTGAAAGTCTTTGACAATATCTTCTCCAACCATCCTTCATATTTTCTAATGATTGTTGTTGCCTATATTATATGTTCCAGAGCTCCCTTGCTTCAGTGTAATCAAGCAGCAGATTTTGAGGTAAACATCTTCATATTTAAGTCAGTCATGTGGAAGAGATGTATCTGTTGTTAGAGAGGTTAGAAGGTGATGTTTCATTTCCACATTAATATATTAATACATGTTTCTGAACAAAGTCGTTGGTACTAGACAAATATGCAATAAATGAGTAAAGCATTGAGCAATTTCTTGGAGTTTCATGCAGGGAAAACTTTAAAAACTTTGATAAGCTTTCTAATGCCACTAAAAGCCATTTTATAAATGTAAATAGTTCATCAACCACAAAATAATTCTGCCTCTTTTTGGGGGATCTAATATGGACTTCTGCCTCTGGAGACAATACACAATCATTCTGTGATGTTGTTTCATTATCCTGTTTTCAGATTTGCAAAATTAGGCAGTATTATTAGATGTTCTCTGAAGCTAAATGAAAATTTTTCATGTTTAGCCTTACATGGGAGGAGTTTTTTTCTTATGAAAACATCTCTGTAGGCAAGCAAAGGGCTCCACCTCTAAAATGTGCTTATGAGCAGTCAATTTGACTAACATCAAACTGATAATATTATTGCTATGTATAATAATGATCAATTTAGAGATTTTTGTGATGAATAAGATCTTTGACAGGAGAATAATCCTGCAAGAAGAGAAACTTCCAAGCTCATGGTTGAACACCAAAAGTCAAGGGAGGTTCATCCTGTGGTAAGAGTGTCTGTGTGGGCAGTTGGACACTCTAAATTTACGTCTAGCTTTACAGATCCCTTACACAACTGCCATTTGAAGAGGAGGAAAAGAAGCAGAGTGTACTTTCACAACTTAAAGAGGTTTGGTTCAAGTCATTAGAGCTGGTAATATTTTATGAATTGGTAGGGATAACTAAATAAATCCTTTCTAAGTTAACTGTTTAAATATAGATCTTGCTAATTTACCTAATTATTCCCAAATAGGTGTATTTAAATATATATTTATGTAAAAATACATAAAAGTGCATAATCTTTTGTAGAATGTAAATGGAAGCATGTCTCTTATAGTATTTCTTTCATCACCGTAACAACCTGGACATTACTGCTGTGATTAAGGAAGCCTATCGTCTTATGGAGGCTACACCACTCGATATCCATCCACAGCGTATGCTTGAGGACTTCATACCACTCACAAAAGGGCAGTACCCTGTATTTAATAAATATCCCAAGTTCATTGTGGATTATCAAGCTCAGGAACGGGACAGGATCAGACAGGATGAAATCGAATACTTACGAGAGAGGTATTAATGGGAAAGTTGGCTACAGTCTCACAGTGGGAGGGACAGGTGGACACAATTGCCTTTTTCTTTTGTAATGTGTATGCTTGAGAAGAGAGACAAGAAAATTCAGCCAGGTGACTTTAAATAGTTAGTAAAGGTTTGGAGTTATTTGGTTTGACACATTCTTAAATTAAATCAAATTGTCAGTTGTATCTTAAAAAAAAGAAGTTTGCTAATTTGCAAAAAATATTGGCCCAGGAGTGACCAAGCTTGGAAGCTCATAATCAGAGCCTAAGCCTTTGTTGACCTTGTGGCATCCAGCTTCTGTAGGGCCAGGAGTTCTTAGATTGCTGTTGAAATCAGTGGGTTCCATGATGCCAAGGCACCTTTAGGAACTAGTTTTTGTTAAGAATGTGAGGAAGAAAATATCTGCACTCATCTGTCATGCCCTGTTTGTCTCTAACAGTCGGCACTGTAACTCTTCCTCATGTACCTTATCAGTACAAAGGGGATGCCATACGCTCTTCATGTCATCTCATTTCAGCAGTTCTTTGTTAGTGCAGTCATCAATTTCTACATAATCAAGTAATTTCTTGATACTTGGCTTGAGTTATCAACACGTGACCTCCTTACATTTAGACAATTAGCACATGAATCAGAAGCCAAAGCACAGGAACAGAAAGCAGAAGATGAAGCTTGGTATCGAAAGCAGAAATTACTTCGAGAAGCTGAAGAACAGAGGCGGAAAATGCTGCTGGAAGAAGAGGAGAGGTTGGCAGAACAGAGGCAGAGGTATTGTAATATAAGAAGCATTTGGGGTCTGGCTACTGCATCCTGCTATTACATTTTTAACCACAAGTAAAAGAGAAATAACCACTAATTTGTATAAATTGTAATGTGGGATAACTGTGGTCTGGTGGTTCATATTTTGGTGTGAGAATAAGTGATCTGGGTTGTATTACTGCCTTTCTTGAGGGAATACAGCAGATTAGAAGTCAAGTCACTTCATATTTTTATCTCAGCTCCCAGCCTTTTGTCTGGTCTCTTCGGATTGGGAGGGCTCTGGAAGTAGTCAGTTGCTGTGTGTTTGCGCACTGAGACTTCAGACTTCCACTGTGGGCAAACTCACACTGCAAATATGAGAGTTGCTTATAGTATCAGTGACTGTACATGGTTTTGTATTTCTAGTGAATCTAGAAAAAAGACTGTGTATCTGTTGATGATATATATATCACAGCAAAGAGCTGTGACAGTAAGGAAGTTGAACTGTTAGTTTGTACATTTTGCAGTTGTGAAGGTTTAAGAGAATTTCAACATCTCCATAGTTTCTTGGATCAACTGAAAGTAATCGTAGAATCATTTAGGTTAATATCACTGAGTCCCACCATTAACTCAGCACTGCCAAGTCCACCACTAAACCATGTCCTTAACCCCACCACATTTTTAAGTGCGTCTCTTAAACCTCTGTAAGTTACAGAGGTTTTTTAAAAGAGGGCAGCAAGCCTTTATTTGCAAACTAATTCTTGAGTTTGTGGATTTGTTCCTTGAAAGAGTTTGATATTTACCAAATAAACTTAGGAGTAGTTTTGTGCAGCAAGAGGTACATACCAGGACACTGATAGTTATTCTAAGGAATAGTTTACAGTTTTGGATTGTTGCAATACCAAACTAGTGCTTATTAAGGTGGAACAGAAACAGGTCACAGGACTTGAAAGCTTAATTGGGGACATTGCCATTAGAGGATGTTTGTGTGTCTGTGAATTTGGTTTTGTTCCATAAACAAAAACTGGAAAATTACATGAGTGAAAGCAACTGTCATAAGCTATGTAAGTTAGAGATGAGTTCGTACTAACTAATGGCTAACTGCACTGCAAGTTTGTGCTCTTTGGTACTGACCTTTTACATATACAAGTTCCCTTGTTTCTGTTTGATTTGGCTTTGAAGACTTGCTGCTGTGAAAAGAGAACTTAAAATAAAGGAACTACAACTTCTAGATGCTTCAAGGCGGCGTTTTCTGAGCTACCAGCAAGATCAGCTTCAAATGGAACTCAAACGTCTTGATGACGAAATTGCAAGAAAGGTTGATTATTGCTCAAGCACTCTTCTATAAGGAAAAAATACATAATTAATATTTTAGTTGATAGACTATGATGGGTGAGCCCAGAGGTGTATTTAGCATGAGATGGACTGCTTTAAGTGGTAAATGCATAATTTGACAGTTTTATTTGGCACTTATGTTCTACTGGCTTGCTTTGACTGGCAAAATTCCTGAAAAAAGTCATATTCATCTGATTCTTGGCAGTGTTGAAAAATATATGAGCTCCTTAGAGGACTAGTGAATTCTCAGCTGTCTGTGGGCTGTATGTCCAGATTGCAAATTGACTCTGCCATTGATTGAGAGGCTCTGCAGTGGCCTCTGACCAGACCTGGCTCTATTTCTGTATTGCTGGCTTGGGGACCGTGGCATGCAGATGCTGAGAATGGAAGCTTTTGAACCTCATGGGTATGAATTGAGCCTTTGCAGGGCTGTTCCTGGTGTCTCAGCACCACACTTGGCAGAGCACAGTGCACAGTGTGTGGTTGTTTCCACAGTCAGAGTGCTGTGAGTTCCAGCTCAGCACAGGTTCTGCCAGGTGCCAAGTGGCCACTTCCCCATCTGTCTGCTGTCCTCCACAGCGTTCTGGGTTCAGAGACCCCTTATTCAATTCACAGCTGCATCTGTCAGATTATTAGCACTAGTTCAAGCCTGACATTTCCCTAACATGCTTGGCGGGTTGCAGAACTCTTCCTATGTCTCTTGTCTGTGCTTTTGATGTGCAGTGTTTTCTGTTGTTCATGGTATGACAGAAGCTTAACTAGAACATAGGAGTAGGCTGCAGCTTGGGGGTTTACATACTATTCTTGATGTTTTTTTAAGGGAGAAGAATTTCTTCATTCTATTTTCATGTGTTTCTCTTCTCCTCAAGGCATCCATGAGAGAGCAGGAAACAGCTGCTGCTGTTCAAGATGTAGAAGTACAGAGGATGGAACTTGAATCTCAAAGACAGCTTTTTGAGCAGGTAATTGTTAGGGAGCTATACAGATGTTTATATTTAATGGTTCTTCCTTTGAAGTTCTTGGATTCAATTCTGTTCATTCAACCAGATTTAGTCGGGAAAAAGGGGGCCTTTTTTTTTGCCTTTCCCTCTTTAATATCTTTTTTTAGAATAAACCCTTTGTTGATAAAAGCATTAGCAGAACTCACTATTATCTTTTTTGGGGGTGAAAATACTCATATCCTTCCCATTTAATTCTTACCCTTTGCAGAAGTATCATTTGTTGCTGCAGGGTTTAGCTGTGTGCTCCACTGCTTGAGGGAAACAAGGAACATGTAAATAAGTCTGTAATAATGTCTTCCTCATCCCAGAAACTCCCACCTTTTCATCTATGGTATCCAGATATATCTACATTTTCTGGAGAGAACAGTATAGCAGATTGATGTAGTTGATGAAAAACTGTCTAGTTGCCAACAACATCATTAAACAAAAAGGAATGGACAGTTTGTTGGAAATGTGCAATTCCTTTCCAAAATGACTGACTTATAATTCAGAGATATTGCTAATCAATAATAAAGGGCTTTAATCAATAATACTGTTTCAAATGAAATATGGTTTAATTATTATAAACAATTATTAATTACTGAAAAGGAAGGATGCCAATGGAAGGCTTTAGAAATGTTTGTTTTGGTTAGAAAAAGTAAGTGTTTAGAAATCATAGCTTCGTGTCTTATCTTGCGTGTGTGTACATCCAGTGGAATGAAGCAGAAGTGGACACCCAGCTATCTAACCCTTATTTTGAAACATGATCTGCTTGTATTTGGCTTTTTAATGCTTTTGGCATTGTACTTTTTCTAACCCTTGCTGAACATAATTGGGGTAAATTTCTGTTAGCATTTATTTATTAAATGCACAGCCGTTGTACTGTGGCTACATAACACAAATCAGGCTAAGCTGATTTGTATTCTAGTGCATGTAAAGTCAGCTCTTTAAGGAAACTAATTCTACAGTGATCATTCTCTTTAGGCTAGAAAGCTAGCAATTATTTAACTAACTGAGGATCTATGTCTGCCACCAAGAGTCTGTGCAGGCAGGTTTTCCCTGCCATGCCCTGAACTGTTTCTCTGCCGTGAGTGAGGGGCTTATTTCAGCTTAGGCTGTGTATGTCAACTTTGCCTCAGTTGCTCAGTAGATTCCCACAGGCCTGGAAAGGGGTCATGTCTTCTCCAGAAAGTTGTGTAGATGTGCCCAGGTGAATGTGAAGGAAGGTGGTGAGAGTTAAAATGCTATTTCTAGATCTGATGATGATTTGTACTACTTTGGCAAATCATCTCTGCATTCAAGATGCAGATGTGTTTATTATAAGTCCCAGTACCATGAAACGCAATTTATATTTGTGAAACATTTTGAGGTTTTGGCTAAAATTTTCTATAAAAGTATAGAATATTTTCATGATGAATCTAATTTATTTAGTTGGAATTCCACAGTGGAGTGCTCCAATGTAATCCAGAGAATGGAATTACATCAGTATCAACCTGAGAGACCACTATCATGACTCAGTCTTAGTATAATTCCAAGTTAATAAAACAGCGGGGACTATCATTTTCTTGGACAGTTATGATATGTAGTGGGATGAGATGTGTGGATATACTCCAATACTAGTTTAATGAAATTTTAATAAATGTTAAAGAGACAGAATTACAAGTGTGGGGTAGTAGCTTAGCAACAATAATTTTTGTTTGTGTGCTTGGCAGCATCTAATCAAAGATCAAGAGGCAGTTACAAAGGAAATGAAAGAAAAGATGGATGCCCATCAAAGAAAGGTGGATCTGGAAGATCATCGTGTTCAGAGATGGATGGAAATAGAGAGAGAAGAAAAGCAGAAAGCTCAGACAGTAAGATGATTGGATCTTAACGTGTTTAGGGGAGCCAGTATGTTATCTAGTACAAGTAGTGCTAGTTAATAGTATCTTGATTGCAATTAACTAGTTCAAGTTAATATGGAAATATTTTCTAAAGAAATCTAATTTCTAGGTACCTATATTTATAGATTAAGATGCTATGTTTAAAGTTTTGAAGTTTTCTAAAGTCTGACTGAAGTGTCCAAACTTCTATATAATACTGAATTTCTCTGGATATACCAGGAATATCAACCTTTTTTAACTTCCCAAACTTAGAAGGTATGTAAGACTCAAAAGTGCTTTTCAAAATAAATTGTCATCCTCCTGTTAAGGAACATATTTTGTTTGTAACCATAATGTAACAAAACTAAACCTCAAGCAAGCTTTCAGTTGGTAATACTTGGCAGGAAATTCAGCTGTAGAAGCTGCCTTCTAGATCACAGTAATCAATGTGTGCAGCTTGACATTAGAAATTGTTCAGATTTTCAACCTCAGAACTTGCAACTGCACAGTTGGAAAAATAATTGCAGCTATCCCACTACCCATATGCTTGGCATCGGCATTTGCATTTTGTCTATAAATAAACATATGGGCCTGAGTTTTTGTAAACAGCATTTGTGGGTGAAAGCACTGACATTCAGGTACCAATCTTATGTCAGATGCACCTGTAACTGAGTGGCACTGCAGTAGCAGCCTCCCAGCAGGGGCATCCTACAGTGATACTGGAGAACACCTCAGTTCTTCCTGCCTGCTCTGTAGGTAGTGCTGTGCAGTTGGAGCAGACTAAATGGGTTGCTGGTAAGAAAGGTGTTTCGTTAGGTGGCTGAAGAAAGTGTAGCCAAAGCCGAGCAGAAGCGCATTGACACCGACTGGAGGTTGCAAGTGCTGCAGAGGCTGAGGCGTGACGACCGGGACCGCGAGCAGCGCTACAGAGAGATAGTCAAGCTCCTGCATGACAACAGGGTCAAAGAAGCTGAACTTCTGAAGGCCATGAGGGAGACAGAAGAAAAAAAGGTATTTGCATTATTTCTTTTTTAAGTGGGTCTGGCACACTGGGTCTTTCGCCCATAACATGGAGGGCATAAAGCTGAAAGGTATTAGATATATATTCTGTAAGGAATCTCCTTTCCTGTTTCGACTGGAAGTTTCTGGAAGACCTAGAGAAAATTGGTGTGTTTTAGACCTAGGAAGCATATTCCTATTTCTGTAAGTTCCTCTCATTTTTTTTCTCTGACCCAAGACTTTGGCCTCTCTCTAGGTGTTTGATTGAGACACTTTTCAAAATAAACATTCACACAGCTTAATAACATGTCTTTTGATTTAAGGTCAAAGTGTAATCTGTAATAATCCAGATGGTTTTACTTGTTGCTTTTTCATTGCAACACATCAGTTGAAGACATTTAATGTCTCTCTTGCACAGTGGGAAGACATTATACAGAAAGAAGCTCAACTGGAGGAAGAGCAGAAGGCTGCTGCTGCTGCAGATGAGCACAGGAAGCAGTTCTTAGATGACAGAATTAATGATGCATTAGAATTGGCTGAAAAGCTGCAAAGGGAAGATAGCTATTTTGGTGAGCATATAGATAATGCAGTTCTGTGTGGACGTTGGCATGAAGCATTCAACACCTGAACGCAAACAAAGTGTATTAGGGATAAACTTAAGCATAACTCATTTACATAAGTACCTGCTGCCAATATTCTTTCATGAAACCAATGTATCAGGCTAGACTTCAAAAGAAATCTCAGTTTGATATCTATCAGATGCAGCAATATAAATGGCATTTTTGGTAGGGGCACAGGTTTAGCTCAGCTTAAGCCAATACATTAGAAATCCTCTGTCAAGCAATGGTGTCTTGTGATGACATACCAAGAAATTACTTTTTCAAGTGTTTGTTCACACTAAAAAAACACATTTATGTGCTTTCAGAATTGGCTAGTACATCCTTCTCAAATGCTGCATTTGTGTGTTTTTGCAGATATTTCTCCTATCCCCCCATGTCTTCAAGGCTCACACAAAATTAGTGATTAGTATTAAGGTTAGGTGATTAATATTGCTTTGGGCAAGCATTTTCAGCCTTTGCCCTATTTACCTGATGTTTTTGGTATGGAGTAATTTGCAACTGAACGTTATTAAAATGGGTGTTTCCTTAAAACTGCAAGTATGAGTGGCCATATTCCATATGATCTTAGTGGCCTATTTGTGAGAAGATTAATTATATAGGAAGAAACAGCACACGTAATTTCTTAGAGAGCTGTAATTTCTTGTGGGGAATTGCAAGAAATTAATGAAATTACAGAGCTGTAATTTCTTAAACTGAAGTGCAGTGATGCACAGCCTTGACCTGTAGAGCAGAAACACTGACTTCTAATTCTGAGCAAATTGTACTTGCCATTAGCTGGACTGGGTGATTGTTCCAGGTTTGCTTCCTGGAGAAAAACTGCTTCACCTCAAGCTAGAAAAATTCACTAGAAACTTAAAACACTTTTAATTCACAAAGAGTCCTTTTCTCCATTCCACAGAGAGAGTGTGTGATTTCAAGACCAGACATACAGAGAGAGAGGTAGAAGTCCAGCAGGTGCCAAGGTCTGGAAACATCTGTCTAAATGATTTATCTGCATTAGTGCCATCGCCACACAGTAAGTTTCTAAATTAGAACTCTCTTTCACGTTTAGTTTCGGAAGCATTACTGGAACACCTTGTTGAGTGATTGAGTCATTATTAGTTGTGTAGGTGTTTAGTGGATAGTAAACCACTTTATTGTTTTCACACCTGAAAAAAAAAGTCTTTGCTGCCATCACACACAGGAAGTGCTCTGAAGTGTGTCACGTTATGAGAGCAGTCCTAGTGAACCTCAGCCTAGTTTAATTGCATTCTGACCTGCTCATTTTACCTATGGTTTTCCTATATTCATATTTATATATGATTTGGAAATGTTGAGAAGATGTAGAGCTGTCTTTCATCAAAATCTTACTGGGGGTTATAATCAAGAATTAGTCTAATTATTTCCTCTGGGCTGTCCTAGTCACTATGGCAGTGAAAGCACAATTTAAAATCCTACGCACCTTATGTTCAAAACTCTGCAGGCACTGGGAACACGTATCTATGGAACTGCCATAGCCAACCATTAGCATCTGACCTTCAGGTGGCAAAACAGGTGCTGCTTTCAAAGAACTTGCTCTTGCAGGTCTGAGGGCTGTCACACACACAGTGGTACTGAAAAACAGCGTTTCTGTGCCAGAGATACCTGTTTTCCAGTAGGTATTTGTAGTGTATATGGGGAACCATTAGTTGCAGTATTAAGTCTGAGTTTCTTGCACTTCAGTGTCTTCAGACAGCAGACGAGAACTGGCACGCCAGGAGCAGGAGCTGATGGCAGAAGTCCGGCAGCTCCGACAAAGGCTGACCTCAAAGGCTAAAGCCAGACACCCTCCAGCTCATTTCCCAGCTACAGCGTGGACACCGTGAAATGGTTTGCTCTGGACCTCAGCAGTACTTCCAAATTATTAATCAGTGAAAAGCTAAATATGTATAGTGTGATTCAGGATGGGTCGTAGACTGTTTATTATAATGGCCTTTGGAGATATTTTTATATAAAAGTAAAATGCTGGATAGAAAATATGTATGTTGTTTGTAACCTTCTTGTTATTTTTTACTTAAATAAACTCAGTTTTTACCATTAAGTTATTGTCCTCTACAATATTTGTTCAGGTGTCTGTCATGATTTGAAGAAACAAACCACTGTTAAAATGTTGGTTTTGTGTAAGGGGATTCTACAAGTTGCATCAAGGGAATTTGCAATTAGAGAAAAAAAATCATTTCCAGTGAGCGCCAAGGCTCAGAGAGGGTGCGAAGCCTCTGCTGTTGAAGGTGCATATGGTTATTGTAGATACTAGCGAGTTCATTTCACAAGAAATAAGGGGAGAGAGGATCTAAATAAATACACTGCTCTTCATACTCCAGAGGTACTGATGGCTAATGGTTTTGGCCCAAGAGTAGAACACATTATGTGGTGTTACAATAAAAAATGAGGCAAAGTAAAATAAAGTGAATAATTCATAATTGCTACACACGACGCTGATACAGGGGTAGATCTGGATCTGTAAAAATATGAGGACTGGGATCTTAATTTGTTCTGCTTCCCCTGGGGTTTTGCTGACGCTCTTCAGGGCAGCAGTATCAGAGCAGGACTGCTCGTGGTGTCCCCTGGAGCTGAAGCAGAGAGCAGACCCGGGATGATACCTGTAACCAGCAGATCCATGTCACCTGGGTCTGGGAACAGTCTCCCTGCTTCTCCTTAAATTAGAAGTACTTGGTTATCGTCTCCTTGGTATCCTCTGCATCTGGAACTAGAGACAGTCGCGTTAGCAGCAACCAGGATCGACGAAATCTCATCGCAGTGCTCCGCAGCATACAGGGAAGACGCATCGTTCCTTTTCAAAGAGAGAAAAATGCAGCACTGCGAGGATCATCCGGGAGGCAAAGGGAGTACATGAGGGCAATTGCTTTTTTCTGAATCTTGTCTTAGGGTTTACATACGCTTCTTTCTATATTTAAAGTAGAAAAATAAACGCCTATGGGCCCCCCCGCCAGCCGCTCCCGGTGCCAGCCGGACCCTGGGTGTGCCCAGAGCCCCGCAGGACCCCCGACCCCATCCCCAAACCCCGGCACGTGCTCGCGGACAGCTCGAGTGGAGAAAATGCCCCGACAAAAGGTGGGAGAATGAGGGAAGCTGCTCCCTTAACCCCGCCCAAGGGAGAAACGGAGCTGGAACTGCAGATCTCCAAACCCGGCACGCCGAGGAGGCAGTACAAAAGAGCTGTCCGCCTTTGCCCCGTGTGAGGATCGAACTCACGACCTTCAGATTATGAGACTGACGCGCTACCTACTGCGCTAACGAGGCGGCTGCACGAAGCTCCTCCGGGCCGGCCCTCGGCCCTGCCCGGCCCGCGGGGGCACAGTGTGAGCTGGGGGGCAGTGTGAGCCCGGGGGGGACACTGTGAGACCGCCGTGGCTATGCGGGGACCGGGATAACAGTGAGAGACACTGAGGACATAGTGAGGGACACGGGGGTGACAGCCAGTGCCCCCGGCCGATGCGGGCAGTGCCGCCCCTGGCCCGCGCGAGCGCTGCCAGGGCACCGTCCCGCGGGTCGGGCTAATTAGGTGGCATAGCGCAGGCAGGCGGTAATTAGCGATGCCGGCGGTAATTGGCGCTCCCGGCAGGGCAGGTTTGACCAGCCCGGCCCCAGGACGGTCCCACGGGGGTGTGCCCGGCGACCCCCGCACTGAGGGGCGGAATCCGAGCCATTTCGTGCCTTTTCCTCTTTGCGTGTATATTGGTTTGTCTCATCTTTTGGTTAATTACCTTTTTTTCTTTTTTTTGTAACCCCGTAAGGCATCTGACACAGACACGGATCCAGAACTGGGAAGCTGCGCTGACAAACTGGACCCGTGTCACGCCGCGCACCCCGGAGCGCACCCGACCTCCCGAGGCTCTCCCGGCTCAGATGTGTCCCCCTCCCAGAGCCCTCACCCCCTCCCAGAGCCCCCATTCCACCCCAGAGCCCTCACCCCCTCCCGGATCCCTGGCTGGCACATCCCCATGTCCTGTGCACACCCCCCAGGAGCTGTGGCACATGGATGCGAGGACAGGGAGCCCATCCCCGGTGAGAGAAGTGTGTCACACGTGGCTCTGCGCCCAGGCACGCACTCAGGTATGTGCGGAGGACACCTGGGGCAGGTCCTTCCCACCGCCTCGCCTGGGTCAGACCGGCCAGCCCGGCTCCCCCGAGGCCCTGGCCTGTCACCCTGCGCCTCCATCCTGCTAATGACACACCAGTGACCTGCCACGGGCACAACGTGACTCCAGAACCTGAGCCTTGGCAAAGAAAAAAAAAAGAAAAGAAACCAACCAAACGGCCCTAAACGTGCACAATCAAGTGATGAGTGTATTTCTGATGCTTTGAGGCCAGCTCACAACCCTCCCTCCACCTAATACTCAGGATGTTTGGGAAGGGGTATTTTTCGTTTAATAGGATGGCATAGTCACAAAGCTTTAAAGAAACAGAGGAGTGAATCGTGCATGGTAATAGCAACATACTAGGGACGGGGCACAGTGACGAAGTTCACATCTAATTTCAAGCCTGCCTGGCAGCATGTAGGTGCAGACCAGAGCCCATGACCCTTTTGCTGGTGTGAAGCCACGGCCATGGCTGCTGTCCCTGTCCCAGTTCAGCGCCAGAGCTGTTTTTTCTCCCTGACGAATACTATGGGAAGACAGAGAAGCCTCAAGCTGTTTTGAAGATTGTGCAATGATGCTGGGGAGCCTACCTGCTTTTGCTTGAGTGCTTTCCTCACTCATATTTCACAGGATGCGACAGGAAGGGAAATACAATCGAATCGGACAGCCGTGGTAAATTGGGCTCGAATCCTTCGTATGCCCTGGGGCTGAGGTGGGTGCCTCTCAGATAAGCAATCTAATCAGCTTTGCACTTGTGTCCCATCTGGAAACAGACTGTTGGCAGAGTACTCCACCACCTGAGAAGCAAGCTTCAGGTTTGTTTTGAAGATGATTGTGCAGACGAATTCAGGGAGTGTGAATTTGCCTGCGGTAGTAAGATCTCTTTATTTTTATTCACAGCTAATTCGTTCAGCCAAGGCGATTTCATGCCAGAATGCAGTCCCCAAACAAGGATGATTACACTGCCTATCCCACACATATGCATGGTGCCTGCCCGGCAGATCGGCTGCTGCGACAAAGAGCCATGAACCACTCCAAACACATGGGCAAGATAAGGAAAAGGCTGGAGGATATCAAGAGCCAGTCCCCGAAGCTGACCAAAGTGGATTTCAGCCACAACGAAAGCATAAGGTTGGCCACCGATGCCTTCCTGGATGGTGGGACAGACTCTTACCTCGAAACTTTAAGCAAGGAGGGTGAGGTGGATTTCCTCTCGTCCGTAGAAGCTCAGTACATCAAGGATAATGCCAGGGAGTCCTATTATGCTCAGGAGTCCCCAGGTGCCGACGGGGTGGCTGTGCCAAAGCAGAATGATGCCGGGTCACTCGCTTCAGGGACCTACTTCCCCACCATTTCTGACAGCAGTGAGCCAGCTCTGCTGCACACATGGATTACAGCAGAGAAGCCCTATTTGAAGGAAAAATCCACCGCCACTGTGTATTTCCAAACAGAGAAGAACAGCAACATTAGAGACATCATACGCCGGTACATCAACAAAACCACTCAGGTATGGGGAGAGAATTGCTGTTCCCTCTGCACTCTGTTTTCTTCTTGCTCTTAAAGAGATCAAGTGAACATGGTCCTTGATCCAAGCCAGTGTTGTGTGTTGCCGTATAGCTTTGCTTCTTTTTCTTTTTTTTTTTTTTTGGTACTCATACAAACAACTTTTTATGCTTGTGATTTAAAAGAAAGAGTTCCCTCTTCTTCTAACCTCCCATTAACCCAGCAGATCAAATGTGCTGTGGAAAGGGCAGCTGGGCTCTGCCCCTTCTCGTGCATCCCCGGCAGGATGGTTTGCTTGGTTCAGACCACTGCACCATCAGTGAGAATTAAGCCTAAGTGACCTCTCGGCCCTTAGGAATTGTTCAAGGGGATTCGTGGGAGATGTGGGTGAAGGAGAGGCCGGAGAAAGGCAGGTGTGTCTGGTATGTCAGCAGCCATCCCCAGAGGAAGGAAGTTATTCGTGAAAGAGACCTTTCATCCCTAATACGTTGCCAGTATCACTAAAAACGTCATGTGGGCTCCATATGGAGGCTCTTCAGCATAATTTGGCATGTGGGAAAGATGTAGATGCCCCTGACTACACAGAGGTGACAGGGGCTGCAGAGAGGTGCCAGCCGCAAGCCAGGCTGCCCCCACTGGGAAACAGAAGCTCAGCAACTGGAGTGGGACAAAAAACCTCTGTCATGTGTGTTCTGGCAGCTCTCGTTTTCCTGGGAAAAAAAAATTGATATTTCAGGGCTGTGTTTACCATCATCCAGGAGTTTCCCTCTTGTATACATTCGAGACAGCACCATCAGTTTCACAGGGAAATGGTCAGGAACCAAACCAGGCTGTAGTGCTGCTGCCCAGTACAGGCTGCAGAGCCCGCCGGAGCCACAGGATTCACCCGCTTTGTTATTCCCCTGCAAGGGCAAGTGCTGGACCTGATAACACGGAGTGTAATGGCAGGGGAGAAGGATCCCCATTGGCAACTGCTCTGTCAAAGCCTACAAGTCCTTACCACGTCAGGGGAATTATAGATCAGTCATTTTAAGTTGACAGCATCAGAAAGATGCAGAAACAGAAGAAATGTCTCTGCAGTAATAAAATAAACATCAGGTAAAATATCAATGCAGGCAAATTTTCTGTTCCAAGAGGAGAAAACTTGTAGGGGAAAAAGTGGGAAACGTAAAATAAATCCATGGTTCACATGACCTTCGTAATCATCTCATTTACATTACAAGAGGGTGCTGAAGCAACACTTACTATAAATTTCACAATTGCTTTTTGAGTGCAGTTTTCCAATGGCAACATTTATTAATTAGCATCTGGTAAGGGTCCATCCTGGATAGCCTAGCACTTAATATATGCATTAACAACCTAAATAACAGAATAAAGACTGTGTTTTTGAATGATATGAAATTGCAAAGGATTGGCAAGTGGTACTATAATCTTAACACATTAGTAGAATTGGTGGAAATCATAAAATGAAATTCAGGCTAAAGAAGGAAGAAGTACTGCAAGTAAGAGAAGGAAGTCAGGTACAGAAATATAAATTTGGAACACCTGCTGAAAAAGTAGTACTAGGAAGAGAAGTGTGGAGCTACAGTGAGGATCAATCAGCATTGTGCCCTTTGAAAAGACATGGGGCAGTAACAGTAGGTGTGGATGTGAGATATTGGACATAATTGTGCCACTTACCTCACAGTGGCAAGGCCCATTCTGAAGCACCTGCCTTGGCAGCAGGAGAAAGGTGTGGGATCCTCACTGCTCCACAAGTAGTTTGGCTTACCTGAAGAGGATGCTGGCTGCACAGGATGTGCTTAGTCTTGTAGGATTTCCTCATGGTGGTGAAGACAATAAGCTTGCTGTTAGGTGTGGGCATGGGCTTTGGAGTAAGACTCAGTGCAAGTTGGGAGCAATTAGTAAGACAGATCTACAGAGTTACTGTAAAGTTTGTTTTGATTGAAGATGGTATCATGTGAGCACAGTTATCAAGGCTTCCCTCTCCAGTCAGTGGAGAAACAGGCATCTCCTGAAGATAAGTGGGGTATTAGCTGGGCTGAACTGCCCTGGGGAGTGACCCTTTCTATGGGCAATAGCAGATGTCAATCAAGACCAGCACCTTCATGAGGCTGTGCTCAATATTTAGTGTAAGGACTGGAGTATGGAACTGGTTTTATGTCACATTTACAGTTCCCTCAGTCTACACTGGCTGCAGTCTGTGCTTTTAAATGGCTGCTGGGGCTTTTATGCCCAGTCCTGAGACTTCTACACACTGTTCTGCCATTTGTGAATTGGGAAACATGAGTGTATAGTTAAATTGAAACAGTTAGTTTATAAATGAGTATTTTAAAAAAGCAGCAGATGGAGCCGTTGGAGTCTATCACCCCCACCCCCACCAACAGTGAGGATCTAAAGCCCGGACCATTCCAGGTGTAAGTCATAACAGAGAAAACATCTTCCAGTGATTCTTGCTGAATGCCTATGACTTAGGACAACTTGTCAGTTGTTTGGCAAGGGCTATGGTATCTTAGTTATGTCTTTATTACTCTCCGATTAACATTTCAATATATTTCCAAGTGCTGCAATCTCACCTACAAATTCATGCGTCATCTTGGGTTATATGTTTCATGTTATGTTGGTTTTATATGAGCAATAAAACAATGAAGCAAGGTGTCTCATTGATTTACTGAGTCAGGCACTTAGAGAGAAAACCAGAGCAAATATCCACGTATATCTCTGAATAATTGTGTTTATTGGAATTTGTTTTTAAACAAACTACATGTCAGTGGCCTCATGAGCAACCTGAAAGTTATGTAAATTGACTCTGCTAATGCCTCTGTTTTTTTTTTTCCCAAGGTGCTAGCTATCGTGATGGATGTGTTCACAGACACTGAGATCCTTTGTGACCTCCTGGAGGCAGCTAACAAGCGCATGGTGTTTGTCTACCTGTTGCTCGATCATGGTAGTATAAATCTCTTCTCGGAGATGTGCGACAAATTGCAAATTACTGAGGATCTCTTCAAGGTACTGTGGCTCTCTGAAGCTCTTAGGCTCAGATTCATCTGCCTAACTTCAGGCACTCTGAGCTAGAAGCATGGTTATGCTAGGGTCCATCTACCTTCTAATTAAAAGGGAGCAAGAGATCACCTGAGGTAGCATTAGCGCACCTAATTCCTCTCTGAAGATGCCTACATTTTCCCATGGATATTATAGGAAGGTAAGGCATTTCCATTAGGTCTAGATGAAACTAGTCAGGGCCTTGAAGTCTTAAAACAAAGCTTAAGTCTCCAAGTAGAGTTGTCTAACATAAGCATTACAACATCTTCTGTTTAATAGCTCTGCAGCAGCCGTGGTCTGGCAGCCGTGGGGAGAAGGTGCGCAAAACTTTTGCATGGCAATACCTTTGTTGCACTGTGTGGTGTCTGATAAAATGTGTTAAAACTCTCTTTTAAAGGTAACACCTCAAATTTAGCTGGCTGTTAGCTTAATCCACCTTCATCTCTCTCAGAGGGAACTGGATTTAAAAAAAACACTCCTCAGGATCATTTCAGCTGTTGCTTGAGCTGCTGTACAGCACCTGTGGCATCTCCATGGGGATGGGTGATACTACAGAGGCAACAGACCTCTGGAATGGCAGCTGTGGGGCACACAGGAGGCCTGAGGGCATCTCACATGCACCAGACACCTGTTTTCCAACAGCTGAATTCCACCCCAAATATATAAAGAAACTGAAGTTAATAAATTATGTTTGTAACAGTGTTCGTATGTATGTAAAATCCCACTCCTATGGAAGAACAAGCCTGTGCTATTTATTGTGAGCGTGCAGCTACAGTACACGGGCTTCCACAGCGTGAGAGTAAACCCTTGGTGCCATTCCTTCACTAAGGCCTTGATTCTGCAAAGTGTTTGTGTGGCAGCAGAGTCAGGCTCAGGTGCCTGCTGAGTCTGAAATGCATTTGCTCAGGTACAAGGACAGTGCAGAGCATCACATGGGCCCAACAGTCACATGTACATGCATCTGATCCTGAAGGACAGCAATTGTCTGGGCTGCTCCAGAAGAGCAGTACGTATGTCCATGCAGGCCCAGATGGGTAGGAGGAGCAGAGGTTTTTCCCTACTGTATTTTGCCATGGCCAAGTGAAACAAGAGAGCTCACAGCTAGAGCAAATTGGGGCTGGGGTGTCAGTAGAGGCAACAGGCTGCTCTCAGCTACAGACATGTCCTGTACCCATTTTGGTTGGGGTGGTGTCAGTCAGCCAGCACAGCTCCATCTGGATGAGCTTCCATGCAGGTTTATACCCCAAGTGAAACAAGTGAGGGCTGTGGAAAGTGAGAGACCTTGGCTGGGTTTCCTCTAGACACAAACCTTCCAACACCTTATCGGAGAGTCCATGAAGAAGTCCGACACTGGGGAAGTGAAGAACTAAAGGCAGTGGGGAGAAAGGGCCTTTCACTTCTGATTTTTGATTTAAGAAAGGATGTAATTCACTCTGTTTTATTTTTATTTTCAGAATATTTCAGTCCGCAGTGTTACTGGAGAGATTTACTGCGCCAAATCAGGCAGGAAATTTTCAGGACAAATAAAAGAAAAATTTCTTATCTCTGACTGGAGATATGTGCTCTCTGGATCTTACAGGTGAGATAAACCTCTGCAGTTCATGTCTAGGTACTCTTTATGGTTTTTAATGTTACTTCACAAAAAAGTGCCATGGAAATTTTTGTATGGGTAAGAAGTTTTTGCATAATGAAAAAAACACTCATGTTTTCAAATATGTGCCATTTTTCAAAAATCCATTTAACTTGCTTTAAAGTGGGTATTAGTTCTTTATGGAGCATGGTTTTTAATTTAAATGTTCAGAAACTAATGTAAACAACTTTGCTGGTTCAGCCCTGGAGCAGAACTAGAAATGTGTATAGCTTAATATTATGCTTTCCTCATTGTTTGGGTTCTCAGGATACATGTCCATCTCCCTTGGGTTTCCTTATTGTAGCATATGTCACTCATCTTATCTGAGGATTTATTCTCCATATGACAAGTTTTGTGATGAAAGCTAAACCAGAAATTCTTCAGAGACTTACTGTTTTTGCCTATGTTTCATTAACAGATAGGCAGTCTAGATCTACATGACTGCTATATCTTTTTTTTGGGTTTTTTTTGTGCTGCTATAATTATTTCAGGTAGAGGATATAGCATCTCAACAACTGGGTTTTCAATTAAGATTCAAGATCCTCCAGTCAGGGAATTTCAGGAGAGCCTTCAAATAAATGAAATTCCTAACCATCATGGCTACATAGATAAGCTTCACAAATGACTAGGCATATCCTAGAAATCCAGATAAAAAATACAAGAGGTGATTATTTAATTAAAAAGATGTGATTGTTTTTCTTAATCCCAGTTTATGATTTGGAAGTTTAAATGCCTCTGGTCTGATAAAACTGTACCACAAGGAGATTACCTAACTATAGTAACAAAGGTAACAGAATATGTGAGGATGGGCTGCAGGAGCTCAGATGTCCACAGGGACAGGCATCCACTTTTCATTCTGTTTTCAAATGAACCGCCAGACAAAAATGAATGGGCACTCAGGGCTTTTTTATTGACCACTCTTTGGTTTTCTTGTTCCTTTGGGTGTTTTTTAATCCCTCACCAAAGATGTGTAGAAATGCAACAGCAGATTTGTATAGAGAGTAGAAGTGAAGGATGTGTGGAAGAAGGACAGAACAAGTTCTGTTTTCTGTAGCCAAGAAGCTTCCTTTTGGGTTCTCTTTCAATCCTAAAAAAAAGCCAAACCAACGTCAAAGTCCTGTGCAGCCACTTCTGTCTTTGTCTACTGCAGCTGCAATATCTACTAACCTTAAGAGCCTTGTCAAAGTACATAGTCCCCTATCCAGCAGCAAAAAAGAGGGTGGTGAGGAACAAATCTATACACTATTTAACTTCAGCACACTCAGCACCAGTTTGCCGATTCACATGGGTTATAGCTGGCTATCAGTATGTGGCATTTCTTGCTGGCTCTCACTTTATTGATCTGAAAGATTTCTGTTATGCCTGAATCTTATACACAGACCTCTTCAGGTGTAAACAAAAATGATGTTGAGTAAAACAGAACTCTTCTGCAATGCATTTGTTTGAAGTCATATTGGAAGAGATCTTAAAACTAATACAAATGATCTTAAAATACCACAGCAAATTTCATTTAAGTGTGCTGTGCACTGCATGACATTGTAATGATAGGGGAACAGGCTGAGGAAATAAAATAGCCCTTCAGGACATACTGCTCTAAAAGGGACCCTGGCTCACAGTTTCCCAAAGTATTTGGGGACAAAATGCATTTGCCTAATAGACAACAAAGAGGACTGAAGCTGACAACTAGTTAGAGGCAAAAGAACCACCACTGAGTCTGTGGCATCTACAGCTCTGGTGTGGTTTTTAAAACCACGTTAAAAAAACATTGCTTGGGTCAGTATGAGCAAGTGTGGTCCTGCTGCACAGGGCAGACCAGAGCGGAGGAACTTCTGAAGGCTCTTCCACACATGTCAGCACAAGTGCAGGGATGAGTAAGTGTTTTTAAGTTACAGTTTTACTCGCAATTTTTATTGCTGGTGTATATGGTGTGGGGTTAGGATGCAGTATTTGTTTTTGCTGTCTTTGTGTTGCTCCACCTCATCCTGTGATAACTGTTATTCCATTTTTTAAAATTAATTTGAAATTAGATAGTGCATGAACTCAGTGCTTCTAAAGAAGGCAAAATAAAAACAGCAGAAAGCACAGAACTTGATCCCCAGGAGCAGCTGAGTATCTCCCTGGCTGCCTCTTCAGAGCCAATATCTTAACAACTAACACAGGTGTGCTTTGCCAAGAGCCTTGGTTCAGGTGGGGCAGGTTTCTCACACCCAGGTTATCCCACCAGAAGGCAACACTATCCTGTAGGTTAATTCAAACCTGAGCTCAGCTGAAAGCCCCAGTCCTTCCTTCTATTTCAGATTCCATGAAGCGCTGCATGTTGCTGCAGTTCTGCAAACATGGGGGCCAGAGTATCCCTAGTGAACTGCAGCTGCAGCAATGCAGAGGGGACACTCATTATAAAATTAGTCCAATACTGAAGAGGAGAGGTGGGTTTTGATTCAGGTAATCATATATGAGAGGATCTGGAACAGAACATAGATTCTGGGACAAAGTCTGGCAAGATGGCTGAGAAGTATCTATTAAAGACTGAATTTGTGATACAGCATTGGTCCCAAGCTAGGCATTACTTCTTTGTGCTCTCTCTTCTTCCTGATGGGCCTCACTCAAAGAGGCCTGGTAGAAAAATGATCCTTCTGGGCAGATAGTGGCAAAGACTTCTCTGAGCCTTTCCCAAAAGAGCACTTGGAATTGTGAACAAAAGAGCAAAAGAGGGCCTAAAACCTAAACAACTAATCTCCTCTTAGAATTAAGTCAATGAAAACCTGTTAAGTGTTTATGTCAAGTTCTGCTCTGTTCTTCAGCAAAGGACACAGAATATACATTGCTGTGACCACAAACGTTTGTCTAAAATCACACAGGTCTCATCTTGAAACTTTACAGCTGACCCATTTGCCATCAGTTCTTGGAGGATCTTTGGATGCAACTTTCTGTTTACAAGGGTTACATATGAGCTACAAACTAGTGTCTGTCTGTCATGTACTCCAGGAAGTTACATGTGAGAGTAAATTATCAAAATTGGGCAGAACAGTTTTTTCCTCTGATTTTGTTTGGCTTTTAAAAGCCATTTACAAATGTAATCGATGTTTATTTGTCTAAATTTTCTTTTATAAACTAGATGTATCTCTAGCACATAAACCTGCCACCTTACACCTCAGCCCTTTCATGAATTTGTAACCTTCTGTGTAGATATCCTAGACTCTGTGTGTTTTTGTATTTATTCCTGATTTACTGTCTCCTTAACAGTTAGATGAAGGACATGCAAAGGTTTAGAGAGCACCACTTTGTGAATAAAGGTAATGTTGAGCTGGCACAGCAGATGTTACGCACACAGCAAGGAGTGAGCTTGCAGTGCTCTTTACCTTGGCTCCCAAGGTTTTGTCCATATTTAGAATGTTTTGAACAAAGTGGATGAGAAGTACCTGTATTCCAGTAACTTACTGTGTGTTTTCATGTCCAATCATAAAACATACAGTATATATTGTAGGGCTGCCTGGTGGCAATGAACTACTGATTTCTTCACTGCTCTCCCTGCTCCTGAAGCAACAGTATAAAACCACTGTATGCCCCAAACCAAACCCTCTTCAGGAATGCTCTGGACAGGCAGATATAAGTTGTCTGTCTTACTCCCTTAACATCAGCTCAGGCTGTCAGTCCCACTGAGATTCACTGGAGTTTTGTCAAAACATGACAAGAACAAGATTTTAAATGCACACACCTCCAGCTAAATCTGGATCTCAGCAATCCTTGTGCAAATCCAATGTAGCTAATAAAGTCATGCAGGAACAACCATGGCAGAGTTTTGCCAACACAGAATAACCTCAGGTTCAAACCCAATGCTACTCTGTATCCTCTGCTGCACAACTCAAGCCCTGGTCAGCTCAGGGAGTAATTGCACTTTATTCTCTCAACTATGCTCATTTTATTGGTGCTGCTGCTCCTCGGGCATGGCAGCCTGCACAGCACAATCAAGCTGGCTTGTGGTTTTGTAAAAGCACAAATTTATGTTTGCTGAGTGCATTAGGGAAGCACATAAAAGAAAAATAATTTAAAAGCTATGGATTATCCTAAGGTGTGTCTCTGGACTACCAGAATGAAAACTATTGTGGTGTTTCATCCTTACTTTATAGCAAAGTAGTATATTTATTTTTGGAAAGACTGTAGGAAATATTTATAATTTAATTTTCTATGTAGTGAAGAAAATAAGCATTTGCCCAGTGTGGTGGTTTGTTTTGTGGGTGTGAGACGTGACAGGGTGGCTGGGTTTTTATGTGTTTCTCTTGACCAGTGCAGAAATATTATGGCAAAATGAAAACAAAGGCTGGTTATTTTTCACTAGTCTTTTTGATGTCACTTTTGAGTGTGTGAGAGTTACCAACTGGCACGGCATTCTGCAAAGTACAAGGTACAACTTATGTTTGTGCAGGTAAGACCTGATAAGACCTGAATTTAAGCATTGTGTGTGGAAGAGAAGTACTCAAAAGAGTGGTCTAACCCCCTTTCCATGGAACAGACACCCAAATCTTGGGTATTGTATCTGACATTTAGTCCTGCAGTGGATCTGGATCACCACTCCCTTTAGGAGGTTGCATAACTTTACAAGGTTTCTTGAAGGCTTTAGAGGCAGCTGCAATAACAAAGATTGATCCAAGTCAAAGAGCACTGATGTGAACTGACCTGAAATTCAACTGCGACACCATCTTCATCCTGTGTTTAGACAAGAAGCTTCAGAAGTAAAACACATTTGCCTTTCACATTACCCCTGCGGGGATCTCCAGTTCCTCATGGCCAGCATTATCACTAACCCTTACCTTGTCTCTTCTTCCAGCTTCACGTGGTTATGTGGGCAGGTTCACCGCAACCTCCTCTCCAAGTTCACAGGTCAAGTCGTGGAGCTGTTTGATGAGGAGTTCCGGCACCTCTATGCGCTGTCCAAGCCCGTGAGGGGCCCGAAGTCTCCCCCACGCTACATGCCCTTCCTGTTCAGCAGGAGCTGGGCCCCCCAGCTCAGCCTCCCCTACAGCGATGAGGGAAGTGCCAACACTCTTTCCGATCCCTTCAGCAGCCTCTCAGCTGGCAGCACCCACCAGAGCAAGCAACCCCCACGAACTCTCATATTCAACAGCAACTTCAGCCCCCAGTCACCTCTTCATCGAGTTAATTCCTTCCACAGCTATGTCTCGTTCACACCCCCCCCTTCACAGAAGGCCCTCCAGGCTAACTACTATCAGCCGCACTACATGGCCGAAAACGCCACAATTCCATATAACAACATGAACATTTACAGACCTATAAGACTTAGGCAAGAGGAACCAAACAGGACAGGGTTAAACTCACCCTGGAGATGCCTCAACAAAGCTAACCTGTTTGCATAATAACCACCTTGTTTGGAAATGCAAGTAAACATAGTGAGGACCTGTTTAGCAATCGCTTGTGTACTGATGAATAGAGAAATTCTGTATAATACAAAATGAGGATGATTTCAAGCCTCTTGTTTTGTTGCTTATGGATGCTTCATTTCCCTAATTAAAAAGGCAAGCCTGCTAATGTGCGAATCTCAGGTGCATCGTGATCCCAGGAACATATCCAAATAATGCTGCTCAAGTGCAACACTACCGCTGCCCATCACCTGCCTGTGGCAGTGTGTTTGTGTCGCAGTACTGTAACTGTTCTTATGTCCAGGCAACAGAAAGGGGGTAAGGCACAGTTTACTACTATGCATTTTATGCACTTGCATAAGGAGACTGAGAGCTGCTATTTCTGTGCCAAACAGAGGCGATGCCAGCAGCAGCAGGCTGCCTTTGTGCTGTCATCACACCTTAATCTTGATTTAGGAGGAGTCCATTTGGGCTGCAGGGAGGTCCTGGCACAGCACTGTCAGAGCTCGCTCTGTGTGAGCTGCACAGCGAGGATGTCTGTTCCCAAGGATTCCAGGAAGGGGCCTGCTACCCATGATATGGACCAAGACCCACAGTTCTGGTCACAAGACACCCTGCATCCACCACATGCTCACTGCCACTTGTTAGCAACACAGGTGTTCCAGCACACTTGGTTACAAACCTCTAATCCTACCAGATCAGGCCAACTTTCCACTTTTTGTGGAACCACTGTGTAGATTCAGACTGCAAAATGAAGCTGAGTCAAAGAAGCAAAGTCCTACTAGTAACACCCCAGGACTGATTCATTTAAGAGCATATGGATCTTAGAAGTTCTCTTCATGGTCATTTGATTGATCACAAAGTTAGAGATAATGATGCTTTATTTCTGAGTTCTTCAAGGTTTCTAATTTTTAAAGAGAAACTGGGTGTCTGTAGTGCCAGTACACTACAGTTACAAAGGATTACAGAGGTTCATCAGCCTGAAAAACTGAAAAACTTTCTGCTAAACAATCCATGAAAACAATGGAAGCTTCTGTAAGTAAAAGAAAATTTATGAAACAAAACATTTCCAACCAGAGTTACCAAGATGCCTATTATATGTTATCAGTAGATTACTTTTTCACAACTTCTTTGTATCATCTTTAATCTGACTCCAACAGAAAACAGAAACCTAAACACACCTGCACATCTGGCCTGTTTTCCCTGACTTCTCACCTGCTCAGAATGGAATACAATTTAATTATGTATGTGGATGATGAAAAGCGTATGCAGCAGCAAGATCTCAGGTGAGATCTCAGGAAAGTTACTCATCCTTGGAAGAGCAATCATTTTGGAAGCATACCAGTAAAGTTTAAAGAACATTATGAAAGGTGCAGGATAGACACATCTGGCTCGAGCTTCAGTATGGACATTTTAACTGGTGATACCAAATTTTGGGGTCTAGAATAACAATAAACTATTGCATATAATTGTAAATTCTGTACATAGCAATAATTTTTTGATTCCTTGGGAAGAAGGGAAATTTGATCTTTGTTCTTATGACAAAATTATCTGAATATAGCAACCATTCAAATAAAAGAGAAGACTTTCACTAAAAGCTTTCTGAGAATTATTTTGTTTCTCCATATTCTCTTGACTTGTGCACCTTACTGTCTTCTCTTCCAAAAGCTGATTCCCATACAGTCAGACCCCAGGTAAAATCAACAGGAACAGAATTAAGGTGTCTCACCAGCATAATTAAGATTTTTCTTCTAAATGTGGTTCAGTTCACCGATCCTGTTGTTGCCCAGCTGGAGGTAGTACAGAGAGGGGTGTGGGAAGAAGTCTGTAGACCACTCCCTCTGAAACCTTAATTTCCTCAGGCCATGACCTGTGAAATCCATGAAGGAGCTCTTCTCAACTCTCTGGGGCAAGACAGCTCTCCTACAGAAGTTTTGGAGAACACAGCTAATGAAAAGTAGACAAGGGTCAAGCTAATAATCCAGAAGGGCCACTGTGAGAGTTAATTTTGTCGGGATCAGGAAAACAGCTTGTGTTGGTTCAGACAATGTCTGAACTTGAACATCAAATGGATGAAATTTCAGTTTTGATGGAAAACAATCAGAGTTTACAATTTCAACAATGACTGATGCCAAAACAGGCCCCCACAAGCATGATCACTTAGTGACGAAGGGCAGCATGATTACAGGCAGCTGCAGAAGGCCATGGCAGGATGCTGACCTACCGCGTCCATCTGTGGCATGGGATGGGCTCAGATAAACACTGCTGCCACAGCGCACCCTCTGCACGTTTGTGGATGACTCCAAGCTGAGTGGTGCAGGTGATTCACTGGAGGGATGGGATTTTGTCCAGAGGGAACTGGACAGGCTGGAGGCCCATGTGAACCCCATGAAGTTCAGCAAGGCCAAGTACAAGTGCCTGCACCTGGGCTGGGGCAGTCTGCAGTACCTGTACAGAGTGGGGGATGAATGGATGGATTGAGAGCAGCCCAGAGGAGAACTTGGGGATACTGGTGGGTGATGGATTAGACATTAGCTGTCAATGTGCAGTCACAACCCAGAAAGTCAGCTGTGTCCTGGGCTGCAGTCAAAGCAGCGTGGCTAGCAGGGCAAGGGATGTGATTCTGCCCCTCTGCTCTGCTCTGGTGAGACCCCATCTGGAGTGCTGTGTCCAACTCTGGGCACACTCCCTGCAAAGGCCACAAATTACCCTCCAGATTGTCCCAGGACCTCATCAGGGCTTTGCTGGGGCCCACTGGAGTCCCCTGCTGTCCTCCTATTTTGTCCTATTTAGTCCCATTTCAAAGGAAGATGATCTAGATGGGGCAGGGGTGGGGCTAAAGATCTTAAATGTAGCCTATACCAACCTCCACATTATCTACAGAAATTAATTTGTATTTGAAACAGATTCGTTGGGATATTTAGATTTTTTTAGAATGGGGGGATCTGTGGAGGGCAGCCGGGGCCTCCAACGTGCTTCATACAAGCCCAGGCTCTCAGCTGGGAGCACAAGCAGGACCCCATGTTTCAACTCTCGATTCCTTATAAGCAACCTGAACACTATTCACATCCTCATTTTTACAATGACATTGACTGCTGATGGAAGTAGAGAATAAATGTTTTGTTTTCCTTTGTTTCCTTGTGCAGGCTTTGCTTTCTCTCTCTTAAACTGCCTTTATCGTGAACCACACGTCCTTTTTTTCCCATCTTATTTTCTCTGTTCCTGTGGTGCTGGGGAAAGAGGGAGTGGTAGAAGATCAGGGTGGGCACCTGAAAGCAGGCTAAGGTCAACACCACAAAGTGACAGCACAAGAGGTAAGGGCTTTAAATTGAAAAGAGAGTAGATTTAGATTGGACACAAGAAAGAAGTTTTTTATGACTGGGGTGGTGAGGCACTGGAATGGGTTACCCAGAGAAGTTGTGCATGACCCATCAATGGCAGTGTTTGAGGCCAGGCTGAATGGGGCTTTCAGCCCCATGGTCTAGTGGAAGGTTCCCTGCCAACTGCCCTGGCAGAAGGGTTGGAATTAGATGACCCTTCCAACCCAAACCATTCGATGATTCTGTGATAAAGGTAACTATGTACACGTCACTAGTTACAGCACTAACAAGTTCCCTCACCTCCAAGCCAGCAGCATTCAAATACTTGACAACAAGACACATAATTAAGATTGTGTTTTTAGACAGCAGTTATTTCAGGAGCATCAGAACCAGGGTCAAAAGGTCCTTCCCAAAGTGCATGTGCCACAAGCAAGTGCTTAAATACGAAAATCAAAACTCATTAACTGTTAAAGGATTCTCACTTGCAATGTGCAATACTAAAATTTGCTATTTAACTCAGCTTGGAGTACTAATGCATGTACAAACACCAGCAATAATATCATAAGAGCCAAAACATGAAGAAATCTATTACAGGCAGATGTAAAATTAAGCAGAATGTAGAAGCAACAATGAGGCATTCAGTGCAAGATGGAAACTCAAAGCTCCTTGTGAGCCATAAGCAGAAACAGAAAACTAGAGTTAGAAGAGGCATGCCAAAAAAGTAAAAAGCAGGCCAAAAAAGGAGGAATTGAAGTAGCTGAGATGAGAGATAGGCAGGCACAAGTGGGACAAAGGAATCTTTTATAGCCCCAGTGCAATAAACACTGGTTATTTGGAACAGGAACTATGTGACACATTCAGAACAACATTCATCTTGTTTTCTTTGCAGTAGTTAAAACCAACATTTTTGCTTTATTGTTATGTTTGAGAAAATACTGCCTTTTCTTAAGAAATGCCACTTGCCTTTCACTTCCTGGAGCCAGCGGGGAGTTAACCACTGGGTTCCCAGTCTAAGAAACAATCTCAAGTCAAAAAACCTGCACACAACCCAAAATGTTTCCAAATCACCTTGGCTAGCTGCTGTGTATTTTGGACAACTCTGTCACAAAATGACAACATTTGGCAAGTATTTAATTTTTTGCTAAAACAGTTTCAATGCTACTTGTGGAGCCAAATTATTTGGCAAGTTCACATTAAATATCTGTACAGACCTGGCTCCATAAAAGCCGTATTCTGGTGTCCTAACTACTGAACCTACTCCACAGCTGAGGCAAAACAATTTACAGCCTTTTTATATGGCTACTCATGACCTTAAGTCTAAGAAGAAACTGGGAAATGTCCCTGTTTAGTTTTTTTGCTGACATATTTAGTATTAAGCTTTCTACATTTGCTGTCTTTGCTGTAAGATTCTACTGTTGATGCCAACATTGTAATTAATTTACAGTACATTATGGGCACTCTCTGCTGAAAACTTACGCCACCATTTAGTCTTTAAAGCATCCCCAGCCCTTCATGAGGCCATCACTGCCACCCAACTATAGCGCTGCACAAACGCACACAAAAATTTCCAGCTAGCAAAGCACACACATGACTAAACCAAATGTTCTGTCATACATTGTGAGTGCACTAATGCTTACCAAGTGTACTTGCCAAGTCATCATCTTTCGTAACAAGCTGACCAGGATGTGGTTTAATTGCATTAACTCACCAAGCTATCAAAGATAATTTGACATGGCTGAAGGTGATATTTCATTTTTCTGGAGAGGTTTCAGTCAACTCAGGGTTATACCACACCAACAGTTCAATCTCCTCATCAGTGACATAGACGAAGGGATCGAGTGCACCCTCAGCAAGTTTGCAGATGACACCAAACTGAGTGGTGCAGCTGACACACCTGAAGGATGGGATGCCATCCAGAGAGGCCTGCACAAGCTTGAGAAGTGGGCCCATGGAATCTGATGAGGTTTAACAAGACCAAGTGCAAGGTGATGCACCTGTATCAGGACAACCCCTCGTATCAGTCCACACTGGGGAATGAACAGAGAGAGCAGCCCTGCTGAGAAGGACTCTGGGGTGCTGGGGGATGAGAGGCTGGACATGAGTCAGCAATGTGAGCATGCAGCTCAGACACCCAAATCAGGTTCTGGACTGCATTCAAAGCAGCGTGTCCAGCAGGGTGAGGGAAGGGATTCCGCCCCTCTGCTCTCCTCTGGTGAGACCCCACCTGCAGTGCTGCATCCAGCTCTGGGGCCCTCAGCACAGGAAGGACATGTTGGAGCAAGTCCAGAGGTGGCCACCAAGGTGATCAGAAGAATGGAGCACCTCTCCAGTGAGAAAAAGCTGAGAGAGTTGATGCTCTGCAGCCTAAAGAAAAGACAGCTTCAGGGAGACCTTCCAGTACCTAAAAGGGGCTACGAATGCCGAAGACGGACTGTTTACAAGGTCATGTATTGACAGGACAAGGCGGAATGGTTTTAATCTGAAAGAGGGCAGATTTAGATTAGATATACAGAAGAAATTCTTTACTCTGAGGCTGGTGAGGCACTGGAACAGGTTGCCCAGAGAAGCTGTGGATGCCCCATCCCTGGAAGTGTTCAAGGCCAAGCTGGATGGGGCTCTGAGCAACCTGGTCTAGTGGAAGGTGTCCCTGCCTATGGCAAGGGGGTTGGAACTAAATGACCTTTAATGTCCCTTCCAACCCAAACCATTCTATGATTATTGACAGGTTCCCTAACCAGTATTTTAAAGCTTTAAAATTCACCTAAAAGTAGAAGATACAATTCACACATGGTGAATTACCATTCAATTGTGAGCTATTTAAAGTTTCAGCACTCTTCAGTACTTCAGAAAGAGAACACAGGAAAACGTGAATAAAAGTGACAGCAAAATATGTCTACAAGATTCCTAGTTTTAAACTACATCCATTATAGAACACTTTTACAAAAAGGCACAAAGATTTTAAGTCTCACAGTTTAAGATGGGGGAAGAGCACACCATGTATGTCTGAAATGTAAACTATTTTGAGTGAAACAAACTACAGGAGAATCTCTGCCCTTTTCTGTAGAAGCACAAAGCAGGCAGCATTAATACTTTGGAGAGCAAAGCGAAGTGGTGTCACTATCAACCGAATGCACAACAGAAGGAGCTGTATGAGGCAAAACCAACACTGCCAGTTTTCACAGCAAAGATCTTCCTTGCACGCTTTTACAAAGGATATGATCTGACTAAACACTCTTCAGTACACATATAAAGAACCTTGACAGTTTTTCTCTTCACTCATCTAAGCACACTGATGACAAGACTATAGCTTGGTCTATGCCTGCAAAAGGCACTTAGTTTTGAAGAGAAAGAAAATCTCCTAGTTCTAAGTGAAATATTTCCTACTTAGATTTTCTTCCTAAAACTTATGGAATTATTCTTATTTCTCATCATAAATATATATTTAAGATTTCTAGCTATCCATCTCTGAATGGAAAATCACTAAAATGTCAATCAAGAAATATTAAAAAAATTATTTAAGAAAATTATTAATTCCATTGCTCTAAATGCAACATCGTCGAGTTTGATATCAAGACACTTCCAAATTGGACATCATAAAGGAAACCTTCCATCCTATCTGCATTGCAGGCCTCAAAAAAATCACAGGTCTTCAAGCAAAAATTGGTGAAGTTTATGATGGAAAGCTACCTCTGAATGCTGAGTTGAAAGTTCAGTTTTATACTGGATCCCTTATAATTTTAAATATAAACAATAAACCAAAAAATGATACGAAGTTAAGAGTTTAAATGTAGAAATTTGTATCTACTCTTAAAAGATATACAATAAGAATTCTTAAAAAATGTAATAGGAACTTTATTGCATGTACCATTTGGAGAAACAAGAATACAACAAAACCTTTAAGTTACTGAAGGTGGGACACATATATCTGAATAGAATTGACTGCCAAAGTCATATAATTCATCCTGGAGATTACGGAACCATTTGACCTCAAATTCCATGACTGAAGCATTTACCAGTGATGACAGTGCTGAAGGGCCTATGCATTTTACCTCACCCTGAAACTCCTCTTTTAGTTTTTCTGGTACAAGATCCTGCCCCATAACCTGTAAAAGAAAGAAGATGGGAAACAAGAAAACAACTTGCAGAAAAACCCCCAGCAAACATGGCATTAATAACAGATCTTTATGAGCAAAGCTCTTGTCACATGAACCACACAGCACCCTGGAGAAGTTCCCAAGTCAAGTTGCCGGCCTGTGGAATTCTGCAGTGCACAGGGCCCAAGCCTCACAGCTGCAGAATCCCTCCCAGCTCCTGGCCACGCTTCACAGGGGGTTCCACTCTGAGCAGGAGCGGAAAACTCTGCTTTCAGTGCTCTCCTTGCATCAACACTGAACTCTCCCTGGGGCACCTCCCAGCAAAACCAAGTTTCTTTCTTCTGCCTTTCCCAGCCCTGAGATAGCCTGCATGCTACTGCCCTCTCATGGATGCAATCCCACAGACTGACTGCCAGCCCAGCAGTGGCTCCGTTGTCACTAACTTGAAGCCGAAATGCTGCCAGTAAAGTTAGAACCTCACTGTCTTCCTCGTGTTCCTTAAGATAAAAGTCAGCAGCTCTATAAACAGCACTAAAAATGGTTAATCTCTAAGAGTAAAATCCTGCAATATTACTCTTTCCTTTGTATTTCTTTAAAGTAGAACCTAGTACATCAAGCAGAACAAAGAAATGTAAAATAATCTCTATTTCTCTGGAAATATTTTAATACATTTTCTGGAAGTGTTTAATACTGCTGTGGCCATCAAAGTAATCTCCACTTCTGTTTCATACTTCCAATTCAGTTTAGGGCATCTAAAATTCCTGAGATAAAATGTGCATCCCAGGAAATGCACAGTGATGATGCATCTGCAAATACAAGTCCAGTGAGAAACTTAGCAACCCTGATCACTCCTGAAAGGAGAATCTCAGCAGATCAGAGATACACCTGCATGACACAGGCCAGCACTCTACAGGCACCCCTGTCAGATCCAGATAGCACACTGCCAGCAGCCTGCCCAGCTAACTTCCCTCCCCTCCTGGCACAGGTCTTTAGTTCCGGGGAGTGTCATGCTCACAGGACAACCAGTCTACACAGAGCTGACAACTTGCACACCATAAAACATGCCCTTACCTTCGTCATCAACAGCAAGGAGTTTTCATCAAAACCAAGTTGTGCTACGTTGTCATCGATTTCTTTTTGACATTTCCTGTTATTCTCTAGCACAAAGGATGACTGTTGTGACTGGGCAAGCTGAAGTAAAAGCCTAGAATAAGAAAGGCAGTTCAAAATTGGCATGGCTGGCAAAAGAGTAAGTCAGCAGACCTAAAACCAACCAAAATGTAATACTTTAGAACAACTATTCCTGACTTTTGCTGACTGCAAAGAAGTAAATACATCTGTATCAATCTACTATGGGTATATGGTTTATCTGTGCTACAACAGACGTACTGAGAAGTATTTTTGAAAAACAACATGCCAAGTATCTCTGATTGCTCTCCACAAATGATTTTCTTCCCATATATTCATCATGGCACTCAAAAGTGAGGCTCAGACCTGTGATCACAACTGCAGTCACCAGATGTCCCCTGTGTCCTTACTGTGGCCCAACAAGAGACAGCAGCAAGTTTTTTTCCTACGGCAGTGATTATCTTTGTAACCTGAAAAGCTAGAAATCTGGGGGGTTTAGACAAATATCAAACATCATCTCAACACAGGTCAACTCTGGAATATTTTCTAAAAGCTTTCACCACAGTTTTATGCTCAAGCAATGTCCCAGAAGTCACAACCATGATTCAGTGAAGGTTAAATACTGCGCTCATAACACACTTCATGTCACGGAGCCCCATCACTAACTGCTCAATCAGAGAGAGCAGTGGCAGTTTTCAGAGTCCTCTTCACACAAGGACCATAAAACCTGTCAGCAGAGGAAATATCCAGGTATCCATAGGTTTGTCTCAAATCCACCTGTCAGGTGGATTAACAGGTATTGTGCTTATTTTACACTTCTAGGAACAGATAGAGATATCACATAATTTCCTGTGGACCCTCTGAAATTCACAATGGGCATTATCATAGGGATAAATACTAGTTTTAGAGACTATTGGGGTCCAGAAAAGGGACACAAAGATGATCAAAGGACTGGGAAGCCTGCCATTCAAGGAATGCCTGGAGAACTGCATTTGTTCGGACTTGAGAAAAGGCATCTTAGGGGAGACCTTATTACCATGTTTCAGTATTTAAAGGGTGGCTACAAAGAAGATGGAGACTTCCTTTTTACAAGGAGCCACGTGGAAAACATGAAGGGTAATAGGTATATGTTAATTCTGGAGAGATTCTGACCAGACACAAGAGGAAATTTTTTTACAATGAGAACAATCAGTCAATAATCTCCTGAAGAACACTGTGGATTTCCCAGTGTTGGACCCTTTTAAGATTCAGCTAGACAGGGTGCTGGGCCATCTTGCCTAGATCATGTTTTTGCTAAGAAAGGTTGAACTAGATGATCCTTCAGGTCTCTTCCAACCTGGTATTCTATGATTCTACAATATTGAGCCAAGAGATTTTTTGTTACTGAAACAATGGTTAATTCAAGCTTTATGCATAAAGAACAACAACAATTTTTTTATCACATTTACTGAAGTGAATATATATGTAATATTATAATAATGGTGTGCATTTTTATTAAGAAGACTCAAGATGTTAGATGAAAACTTTCATTAGAGCATTATGAACATCAAAATTTACAAGTCTGAACCAACAAACCATCTGTAAATTCAGTAAAGTTTTGACTGGGAAATCCAAAGTAAAAATGGAAAATATTTTTAATTTATGAAGCATTTTTGTTTCAAAATTTGCATCAAAATGATGTAAGAAAAAATGAAATCTCAATGAAAGTCAAACAAAACAATTTTTCCAAGTATTTTTTTTTTCAAAACTAGGAGAGTCAACTATTCATAATGCTTTAACAGAGAACCTTATTTTCTACAGAAAACAATACATCCCTTTCCCAGGTGCAATTTATCCTGCACATATGTTTGTACAACATCTACATCCCACTTAAAATCCAACAGACCTGAAAATGTTAGACAACCTATATAATGCATAAGCCCTAGGCAGGGGAGGAGCCTACCCTGGAAAAGTGTACATTCAAATACAAACCACAGTAACACTCTGTGAAACTGCAGCCAAGCAAGGAAATCCCACCATTTATAATTGTCTAAATCCTGAACCACACACAAACAAGCAACACAAATTATTAATATGAATGTAGCTTTAATATTCAATATCAGTACTAAATCAATTAACTTCTTCAAAGTAGAAGTTAAAGTCTCCATCTCTTAGTCTGAGTACAGTTAAAAGCTACTGTATTTCTTTATATATATTTCTTAAAGCTTGCCCTAACAGGGCAGTTATAAAGTGCTCTCTGTAAACATTTGTGTAAGTTCCTAAGATGCCTTTAAATACATTCAGTAACTAATACATAACTGACAGGCAAGAGGGGCAAAAAAAATCCAAGATTATTTTAACAAAACCAGTTCCTAATTATCTCTTTGAAAGATTATGTTTTAGGGATTTTTGCTGTGTGCAAGAGTTTTAGGAAGAGGGGAAACAAAAGGAAAGAGCATTTTAATGCAGCCCTGTCAATCAGTTGTCACAGAGTTCATTTTTCAACCTCATCCATTATGCAGATTGGGGTACTATTATAAAATACATTTTTCACTCAAGCATGAGGCTTTAAGAAAATAAGACAGGTGGCACTCGCAGAAGGAAGACTGGCTATGCCTTCTCTTTGGGGCACTTCTTCTGCTGCATCTTTAATATCAGAGCAGGGAACAGCCATGGTCTAACAGGAGCATTTGTTGAAGAACACACCCCTTTGTGTATAATTACTTGGAAAGATTCACGTTATAAGCTCATTAAAAAATGCTTTACTTCTCAACTGTGCATGACACCGGTTTGCTCTTTTCACTCAGATTTAGACTCTTCATAGCTATCATGCTAGTACACTTTGCTTTTTAGACCTGCAGCAATTGCAGGGTTCTTCTAAGTTAGTGTAGCCAACTCTGAAACAAACATTTAAACTGAAAATGTAAACTGAAAACAGTAAGACTGGGAAAAATATGCTTTACATTGTTCTTGACTGGGGGAAGTTAACATTATTCTAAGAATATGTATACTTACCTTGCTCTAATAAATGAGGCACATGCCTTTATCCCAACTTTCTTCGACATGTTCTGCTTCCAGGACTCAGAGTCTGTGCACTTCCCTTCCTCCGTCCTTTCCAGTTCTCCCGAAGTGCAGAGGAATTCTTTCACCACTTGGCTGCTGCTACAAGTCCTTGCATTCTCTCCCTTTGATTCTGCAGCAAGGCTGGACTGAGGGCCTTCCTTCTGTCCATCTGATCTGTGAGGCTGCAAATTAATCTCTCTTCCAGTTGATGTTTTTAAACTACTGTCACTTACACTAACCTCTTCGGAACAATTTAGATTTGGTCCTGGAACAACTAATGGAGACAAATTCTGTAAAAGGCTCATATAAACTTCAGCAAGAAATTTCCAGAACCAGGCATTGAAAGGATGTAAGCAGATCAGTTGCTGCAGACACAAGGTCTTTTTTTCTACATTTTCCACACACTGGTAAATGGAAAACTGCAGGTTGAGAATCGTTGTTAAGTGATCTGTGTTAGTAGCGCTGTTTCTCTAGAAACAAAAGATAATAGATTAAGAACAGTAGAACAGAATCACCCTTCAGAGCCTAAGAAAATGTCTCCCTAAATAAAGACATACAAGTATCACAAGTTAATTTTTAAACGGTACAAAATGGTGCTCCTAATTTTAAATGCTACAATAGGATACAGATCTTGCACTATGAAGCTGACAGCATTCCCTCAAGCTGCCTTGTCCTAGACTGAGAGGCAAGAAGGTCCCAAATGCTGTCATTTATTTATTTGTCTTTAGTGTGTTATACAGCTGCCTTTCTTTGTGGTATAAATACCTTTTATATAAAATAAACAGCAGCAGTAAAATTCTAGCAGACTTCAGAGCCTCTGGATTTTTTTCCTTTATGGGAAGAACTCAATTTGTGGCTAGATACTCTTCTTGGTGACAGTTTGGCAGCAAGTATATGGAAATAAAAGGAGTTTTGAACTGTCACTTTTATAGTGGAAAGATTTAACCACTCATTTATCCCCTTTCTTATAATTCCTATTACATTGCATTAATTCTGCCTGGCAGAGCGTGATATTTAGTCCCTTCCAGGACTACCAGTTTCCCTGCACAGGGAGCTCATTGTGGTACAGGGTGTTCTGATTTCTAAAGAGTGATTATATCTGCAGTGACAGTTACCCTCTGTTTACCAAATACTCTGAGCACTGAACATCCTGAAGGATTATACAAATGAAAATAATTTTTCCAGAAAATGGTCCACATGAAAGAACTACTGGCAATGTTTTAACATTCAAAGCCTAAAAGAAAGACTGCATTATTTACCATTTTTTCTGCAATTTCCAGAGCCTCCTTGTGCCTTCCTAAGCGACATAAACACCGAGCCTGCCCCTCCTGGACATCCCGTCTCATTGCAATGTTGCTGGGAGGTAAGAGCTGTAGGCAGTTTGAGTATTCACAGAGGGCTTTCTGGGAGTGTTGAGGAGAAGAAAAGCCAAACAAAATAGTGAGAGATTTTCATTTAAAAGCAAGCCTGACAGTATGTTTTGTTTACAGCTACAGTCACAAAGGGAACTCAGGACCTGAAGTTCACATTTTCATTTCTCCAGACTCAGCTACCACGTGTGCAAGCACCAGACAAGGCCCCAGCACTACACAGCCAAGTCTAGGTAGTGATGAGAAGCCTCAATTCTAACTCATGCATAGGCCCCAGCAGGATCCACCATACATCTGTCCACAAGGCTTGATCCAGAAGGGATCATTTCCTGACCTGGGTAACATACGATGCAAGGCCTCTTTCCACCAGCTACCAACACCATGATCTGAGCACTCATCCTAAATCTGGAGGACCTTGTTTCAAATCCATGACATTCTCCATGGGAAGGTTTGAACCTGCAAGCACCTCACTTCACATAATCAGTAAATCAGAGAATACTCCAAGGAAGGTGAATGTCCATGTTCCTGTAAGGGTGGCCCTAACGTGCATGAAATAAATATTAACTGGGCTAAGGAAAAAGACAAGAACGAGCAATACTTCTGTAACTTAATGCTCAGGGCACTCACCAGGACTCCAATTAACATTTAAATACATTAAGTATTCAGTGAAGCTGAGTCTGGAATCTTGATTCCTACCCCTTTGTATAAGTACTCAGATGAGAAAACTAAAGAGCAGCACTCATTCTCCCATCTCACAAAATGAATATTTAATTATTCCCTGCAATCTAACAGAGCAAGCTTCCAGGAGACCTACCCCAAACACTTCCTAGCAAAATGGTTGAAATATTTTTCTTCTGCGGTGTTAAGCTCACATTCTTCTCAAGCAAAAGAGGGAGCTCCCCTCTGCCCAGTGTGTGCAGCAGTGGCTGGTGAAAATGGATGAGAGGGTTGAAGACAACCTTGTTTGCCTTGTTACCTGACACAGGGATATAACCTGGCAAGGAGCAGGCAGCACAAATCCTAAGCAGATTCTACGGTCATCCATATCCTAAAAATGTGCACAGCTTAGATTGCTGCTGTCCTTGGCATTTCCTACTAAGTGGCCTAGCCTGAAGTAAGAAAGTATTCACAAAAGTGAAAAGATTACTGCCCCCGTTTACATATTTCCAGCCCCCTTTTTCAGGTCAGTGCTTTCAAATCTGTAATTTTATGTGCAGTCTAGTTCTGGTTCTTGTTCTGCCACAGATCTAGATTAGCAGTTAAGACTGAGGATATTTTTAACATGGATCACTTCAATAGAAAAGGGTTAGGAAGCAATGGTCTGTTCCATTTAGCAGATCTGAAGAGGTGTCGTTCTTTCCTGAGTGGGAACCACAGCACACAAGAAGGAGAAATCTGCTCTTCCTGAAGGTCAGCAGCCACATTCGACTGCAGCCTGAGGCATCACTCCTCTCAGGACACTTTTATGAATCCCTTCAGGGTGTCTCAGCTGAGAGTGGAAAACATCTGTCAGGTATATACAAGGCTGCAGTAGTACTGGAATAACATTATGGTCAGTGTGGTCAGTGCCAACCGAGGTACAAAAAGATCCACAAATCCAATGGGCAAGGCGAAAGGGGGAGAGTCAGAAGTCAGCCTGAAGGCTTTGAAATCAGGGAGCCTATAATGCAAACCATAGGCTGCAACAAGCTGCTATTACAGCTTGAAACACAGGCAGGAAATGCTCATTTCAAGAAGGAAACACTGGAACGAAAGACTGGATCCTGCAAATAGGACTGAAAAAGCCAGGAGCGCATTGGTGCTGAGGAGTGCGGCTCACCCAGTGAGGAGAGGGTTGGCACTGCCGCGGGCAAGACAGCATGGAGCAGCATCCCTGCCCCCAAAGGCACGGTCAGCCACCCGGGGCGGGCACCAGAGCCGGGACAAGCAGTAGTGAGGCCACCACAGCTCCCAGAAAGGCGACCTTACAGCCTCTGTGGGACACGGCATTATCCCCAGGACCTGAGAGGCCCCCACGCCAGATCCCGCCTGGCCACGACTTCCACGGCCACAAACATGACCTCTCTCCCCCCGTGCCGAACCGGGAGGGATGGGGCAGTGAAGCATTCCCTGCCCTCCCGATGGGATGGGTGGTGCAGAGCACACACCGGGGCCGCCGGCCGACCCGATCCGAGCGGGCGCGGCCCGGCCCAGCTTGCAGGCCGCGGCGCACCCCGCATACC